>CAUYON010018156.1:0-90638 GCA_963573935.1 Arctocebus calabarensis
CCGGCCAAACTGCAACAAAAAAATAGCTGGACAATGTGGCAGACGCCTATAGTCCCAGGTACTCGGGAGGCTGAGGCAAGAGAATTGCCTGAGCCCAAGAGCTGGAGGTTGCTGTGAACTGTAATGCCACAGCACTCTACAGAGGGTGACAAAGTAAGTCTCTGTCTCTAAAAAAAAAAAAAAGTAATTAGAGAAACCTATGAAGTGCTCTTATAAAAATCAATAGAAATATAAACATTCAAACAGAAAAAAAAAGGAGAATTTTTTTATTAAAGTCAACAAATGATGCTTCCCGTGATACTATAAAATATATATTTAGTCTTTGTCCCTGTTTTTTGGCTTAACTCTTAAAATCACTGGATCTCTGCAGTCTGTGGTCCACAGCTTGTGAGGAACCAGGCTGCACAGAATTCCTGACTGAGCTTAACTTCTGTCCCATCCCTATGCTCCACCCCCTTTCACTGAAAATTGTCTTCCATGAAACCAGTCCCTGGTGCCATCTATAACTAATCAGTTAGGATAAAAATATATGATAATAGAGCAATTCGATCTAAAGAAAGGCAAAAAAGAAGAGAAGAATAAATTTTAAGGGAAACTTACCAATATGTTCGCAATAGTCATTGTTACCTGGTGGCAATTTTAATTCATTATTATTCATGATTTCTAAATATCTTGTTTCTAATATTCATAATTTTATAATCAGAAAAAATGTAACTTAAAAATAGTCTCTGCCTTTTAATCTAATATTCCTACTTCTAGAAATTCATAAGAAGAAAACTAGAAATACAGAATAATATTTAAGCCATATTTCATATGGAAACACTTTAATAATCTAAACTATTCAAAAGAGTGTATTTATTAGCTAATGAATATAATATTAATTGAGGAAATAAATTAATAACTAAAAGTGCACTTATGAGTTGGACTATTAATAGCCATTAAATATAGATGAATATTTTTTGAAACTACAACAAAATGTTTGTTATATTATTAAATATGAAGGAAATTCTGAATTAAATACAAAATGATCAGTGAAGTATAAAGCTATATAAAATTCTAAAAGAGAAACAAACTTAATAGATACTTCATCTAGATTCTGGGATTATCAGTGAATATTCTACAACTCTTTTCAGGACACAGAGGCCATTCAAAAGCACTAGAAACCACATAGTACAGTGAGCCTCTAAAATGCAACTATATGAAAAGAGAGATATACATCCCAAGTCATATTAAGGAGCGGGGTGTTTTTAAATCATGGCAAAGAGCTTGGACCTTATTATGTAGTTGATGGGGAATGTTTAACATTGTCAAATGTTCATTTTTAATACTACTTCTAGTTGCTAGGTGAGAGAAGGATTAAAGGGCTGAAGACTAAAGTAGGAAGACCAAATATGTAGACAGCCTAGGCAGTGTGTGTATGCACGCATGTATGTGTATGTGTGTAAAGCACCATCTGAAAAAAAGAAAAAAGAAAAACCCAAAATAAGAAGCAATCACTGCTCCAGACAAGAAAGAATCAGCAAAAGGACCCTGGAAGTATGAAAAATCAGAGTGAAAAGACTCTGTCCCCCAAAAGGACAGAGTCTCTAGCAATAGATACCAACTAAAATGAAAATATTGAAATGACAAATAAAGAATCACAAATATGAACTGCTAAGAAAGCTCAATGAAATTCAAGAGAAAATAGTAGACTAATTCAAAGAAACCAAGGAAACATTTCAGAAAATGAATGAAAAATTCACTAATAAGATTCACATATTGAAGAAAAACCAAAGAGAACTTCTAGAAATGAAAAATCCACTTAAAAAAATACAAAACACAGTGAAGACACATAAACAGATAATTAAGAGGAATGCATAAAACCTATAAGAAACATGGAATTATGCAAAATAGCCAAAAACAAGAATCATACCCATCTCTGGGGTTGACGAAGAAAACACAGAAGGGTTGGAAATGCTATTTGAGGGAATACTTTAGGGAAATTTCACTAGTCTTATTAGAGACTCAGACATCTAGGTGCAAGAAACTCAGCAAACACCCAGGCAACTCATAGCAAAGAGTTGAAAACCAAGATGCGTAGTCATCAGACTGGCCAAAGTCAACATTGGAAGGAGGAATTCCAATCAGCCATCAGGTGAAAACATTAAGCAGCTTACAGAGAAAAAACCCATCTGGCTAACTGTAGACATCTCAACTGAGAACATACAAGATATAAGGGATGGGGCCCATCATCAGCCTTCTTAAGCAGAACAACTGCTAGTCTAGGATTATGTATCCTGCAAAACTAAGTATCATAAATGAAGGTGAAATAAAGACTTTTGCAGATAAGAAAACACTGAGGGAATTTTTCAAGACCATACCTGCTTTGAAGGAAATACTCAGAACTGCATTATAAATGAAACTGAACATGGCCACCCACCTAAAAGCTGAAGCTTAGAGCTCATTTACACCAATGGTTCAAGAGGCAAAACAAAGCAATATGGAATTCCCAATCAGGGTTAACAGAATAATAGCCCACACAGCAATTCCAACAACAAACATGAATGGTATGAATTACCATCTGAAGAGACACAGGCTGGTGGAATGGATAAAAAAAATACAAGCTAAGTATCTGCTGTCTCCAGGAAATACAGTTAAGCCACAAGGACTGTTACAGACTCAAAGTTAAGGGATGGAAAAAAAACATTCCTTGGAAACCACAAGAGCGCAGATATCAGATAAAATTGTCTTTAAATCAACAACATTTTAAAAGACAAAGATGGCTATCATAAATGGCAAAGGGAGCAATTTGACAAGAAGATATACAAATCCTAAATATTTATGCATGTAACACAGGAGCACCTGGATTCATAAAACAAACCCTACTCTACCTAAGCAAAAAGATTATCACCCGCATTGTAATTTCTGGGGACTTCAACACCCCCACTGACAGAATCGGACAGGCGATCCAAGCAGAAAATAAACACTGGGCTTAAATGAGACTCTAGAACAAATGGGCCTAACAGACATTTACAGTACCCCATACTCCAAAACTACTGTATAGACTTTCTTCTCATCAGTATATAAAACATTCTCCAACACTGATTGTATTTTAGGTTGCAAAACATGGCTCAACAAATTAAAAAAAAAAAAAACTGAAATCATACCATGTAATCTTCTTAGATCACGTTTGAATAAATTAGAATAAAATAGATATCAAACTAAGAGAGTAGTTAAAGGGCTAATAACCAGAATCTACAAAGAACTCAAAATCAGCAAGGAAAAGACAGCCTCATTAAAAGTGGCCCAAAGACATGACAGAAGCTTTTTAAAAGTTTTAAAGATGTATGAAAAATACTCAACAACATCACTAATCAGGGAAATGCAAACTAAAAACCACAGGTACTAGAATGGCTTTTATTAAAAAGGATCAAAATAACAGATACTGGCATGGAAAAGAATACACTATTGGTGCAACTGCAAACTATCTTTATGCAAAGCCATATGGAAATACCTCAAAGAACTAAAAGTACACCTATCATTTGATCCAGCAACCCCAATATTGGGTATTTGCCAGAAGGAAAAAAAAAAAAGTCGTTATATCAAAAGGACATGTATGCGTGATTCAAAAAACTGTGGAATCAACCCAAGTGCCCATCCTAAAATGTGGTATGTGCGTACCACGGGAGTAGTACACAGCCATAAAGATGCTAATACCTTTTGTAACAAGCTAGATGGAACTGGAGACCATTCTTTGAAGTGAACAACATAAGATAGAAAAACAAACACCACATGCACTTACTATTAAACTGGAACTAACTGATCAATACCCATGTGCACATATGGTAGTAAAACTCAGCAGAAAGCAAGTGGGAGGGTGTAGGAGGGAAGGGGTAAAACCACACCTACCAGGGAAAATGCATACTGTCTGGGTGAGGGACACATTTATAACTGTACTTGACAAAACTAATTCATGTAACCAAAACCTTTGTACCTCTGTAGTATTCTGAAATTAAAAGAATCATTATATCAAAAAGACACCTGCACTTGAATGTGTATTGCAACACAACTCACAATTGTGAAGATGTGGAGTCAACCCAAGTGCCCATCAATTCATGAGTTCATTAACAAAATGTGGTACGTGTATGCCAGGGAGTATTATATAGCCATGAAGAAAATGACTCTATGCAATTTGGATAGAACTGGAGACCTTTATGCTACGGTAAGTATTTGAAGAATGGAAAAATAAACACCACAAGTACTTGCTATCAAATTAGAACTAACCAGGAGCACACACGTGCCCAGAAGGAAGTAAAACTCAATGGAAATCAAACAGGGGGAAATGGGAAGAAGAGATAGGCAAAAACCTACCTAATAGGGACAATGAATACTGTTTGGGTGACAGTCATCCTTATAACCAGGTCTCAGACTTCATAAACACAATCCAGATAAACAAGGATAGTTGTACCCCCCATAATACTTCGAAATAAAAAAATATATATATATGGGAGCAGCACTTAAAACTGCTGGTATCAACGAAGTAATTTCTGTAACTCTCTTATTCTTCTCAAATCCAATTTCATAAAATATTACTAATAAAATTTCTTAGTTTAGATGAAAAGTGTGACATGACTAAGTAAATATTCTAGAAAGTTGCATGATAGGAAATATTACTTCACTAATAGACAAAGCAACAAATCAAATACAAAGTTGCATTAAAGGAATGTTTTTGGTATATTTATGTCAATTACACTTAGCTGTTGGTAGACAGTTTTTCAGATGTTATGGCCGTCATCATCATCGTCGTCGTCATCATCATCATCATCATCATCATCATCATCATTATCACAGCACTTAATGAGCCTTTCAAACAGTGATGAGCATACTGAATATGCTTGATCCGAATTAACTCCTTCCAGTTATATAATCACCCTATGACATCCTAAAATTATTCCCGTTTGACAGATACACAGACCTACTCAATATCCTAATCATAATGAGGTAGTCAGTAATGTGGTAGTGCCAGGACTCAACTCAGTATGCAGGCTCGAGGCAGCATGGAGCTGGGAGAGGGGGGATGCTGTCCTCCTGCTGTGGGGAAGGCCCTGGACGATGCACCACTAGCAGCACTGGAATTCCACCAGCTGCCCACACCCCTCTGAACACAGCCTCATGGGCTGCTAGGGTACTCCTCTAGAACCCCCCTACCTGCTGGGATAAAGGGGGTTTCAATGCAGGAATGGTGATGCAGATTAGGCTACTCCTCCCGGTTCCTGGGATGATAATACAAAGCGTTCTTTCAGGAAGTTGTTACTGTTTGTAAGAGATGGTAAGAAGAGAATATGCTAAATCATAGATCTTCATTTTGCAATATTGGAAATTGGAAGACAGTTTATTTATTGTATGCCCCAGTTATTAGAAACATTTGGCTATTTCCTAAAGTTTTAGACTCCAAAATGTCCTTTCCTGGTGTTTATCCAGGAAATGAATGCCTTACACATGATTCATATATTTTGACAAGCAAACCACTGTCAACTGGATTTGGCTTTGAGATCACCTATTTCAACTCTATCTCCCCCAACATATACAAGCTAATTAAAATGAAGTTCCAAAAATATGAGACGGTTTGTGACAGAGATGGAACTAGAATCAGAGATTAAACTCTCCACACAAGGTTCCCTTCCCAACAAATGCTCCTTTCAGGTAGCAGATGACAAGATCTACCCAGAGCTCTATGGTATGGAAATACAAGAGCTGGTATCATAAATGTCGACAGAATTTTTAGTTAATACTTAGTTATGCAACTCAATACTACAAATCAAGTGTTAATCCTCAAAAGTACAACTGCAAATTTCAGAGATTTTCCACAAGGAAAATCTAAAAACCACACCAGCATTTCTAAAAACCACAAACCCCATCAAATTAGCATCAACACATAGTATTTTAATTTTTATAAACAAGAGAGGACTGAAAACTCTTCTGACTATTTCCAGTGTACAATAGAAAACAGTAAGTCAATGAAAAGGATAAATATTCCTTTGTAAGCATTCTAAAATGTGTGATACCACATGATAAAAAGAAACAAACACAAAAATTGTACATAATTTGGCTGACCCCAAGAGTCTTGTCACCAATTAAGCTGCTTTTCACTCAGAGAGAGTTCTGCCTAAAACAAAAATACCATCTGTTCTACCTAAAACATTAAGATGTTCTATTTTCTTGTCAATTCAAAAATCACATCTGTAGCTATTTCTAAAAAGACAGTGAAACACATTATATTTATGGGTGACTGCATAAGGAATGATGTTCAATCAAAATGTAATTTTCATCTACTGGAAGAAAATTTCATTTCCCCAACGAATATAACGGTATAACTTTGGAGGAACACAGAGTACATAAACAGGCTAATTTTCACAAATAAAAAAGTCCTTCAAAGTTAACACAGTAAAGTAAGATTGTTTTGTTGTTAAATGGCAAATCGGCTTGTATTCACTTTGGGTATTGGTGTTGACAAATGAAATCTATCTTATGTGAGGTTTCCAGGTGAACAGAGGGGAAAACAAGTCTTTATTGGTGCTTTATCTCTTCATGGTAGTGAGTCATCCTATAAGTGGTAAAAATATGAAAACAACAGGCCACAAACCACTTTCTATTTTCAAAGCACTTTTAGAAAGAATATTGGTCCTGAGAAAGACTCCCTACAATACAACCCAATGAACTGATTAAAGAAGATACGAAACACTAGAGAAAACATCACTCACAGTCAACGCAAACACAACGTCACAAGGGATAAAGAACACATTTCGAAGAAAAACACAGGAGTCAACCAAACCTATAATAATTTCAGTACGTATTAAGTGCCTGCAACAAATCTGATACCCAGGTATGTTTTAGCTTGAAAAAGTAGCCCAACTTCACACAATTATCTTGCCTTAAAATAAAATAATAAAATAGAGAAATAAAATAAGATAAAATAAAATAATGCTACTCTCCAAATAAGGATGAAATAAATGAGTCCAAAGGCTCTATTTAAAATTTGTCTTTTACCACAAAGTTGTGAAGTGCTCTGAAGTCCAAGATGGGCTTGAAGCCCTCCCTGACTTTTTCAGGATCAGGACACCTTCACTAAAATCCTTTTCCTTGTTCCTCTTGTAGGGCACGCTTTATTAATCTGCATTTAGAAGGAAAAAAAATCTGGTTCAGAAGAATGGAAGACTTTGAAACATGCCACATCACTTCAGTCTATGCTCTGAACTGCCTTGAGTTAATTAGCTTTCTGTTAGCAATTTCAGAAGGCATGATGGACATGGGGAGGAAAAGAAGCAGAAATTTTCTAGAAAACTAGGTTTGCAAGAAACTGGAAAAGAAAAACTATTTAAGGAATCTTATGTAATGGTCAATTACTCTCACCCCAACCTAAATCGCTTTAAAAAAAAAAAATCACTCATAGTCCAGATATTTAATTTACCTTAATACTTTCCTAGTGTTGTACATAACTTCAACTAATGAGTGCAAAAGCTTTAATACTACAGCAGTAACAGAAAAGAATCACTCAACATTTACATCATCTAGCAGACACACCCAAACGAGTATCAGATATATTTTGACATCCTCTCACCTCCTCCCAAAGGATTTTTTAAAGTTTAAAGTTACGTATTTCTAAATACCTTCACTAGAAATTAGCATAGGCCTTTCAAGATTACAGGCAGTACTACTGCAAATTCTGCCTTTGTATTGTAACATCTGAAAATATCTTAATTCTCTATATAGAGGCACATGCTTTCTTCCCCATCTTCTGCACTTCCCTAATGATGGTCTTTGATGGGTCAAGAAATTATCAGGAACAAGTAAAATAGCTTTAATCTCATCACACAAACCACACAACTATAACACAATGTGTTAACGCATTATATAATAACCTGACAATAATAAACTAGAACCACGCAGCCATTTAGGAATGTTTGATTTAAAATATAAACAATAAAGGGGCAATTAAAACATAGACTAACCAGGCAATTGAGCAGGTGTTCCCTGAACAATAAACTACTTTGTCCTTGTTTTTCAAGAAATAAAGCTTGAAACCATGATTTGAAATGCAATCTTAATCACTTCCACAAATAATATCTAAGATAATTTTGTACCTACGAACAAAATGACAGCAGCCTAATTATAAAGTCCTGAAGGAATATTCTTTTAAAGTTCAGATGAGGAGAAAACTATTAAATGCAGAACACAAATGTTTTCACACAGTAAATGAGAAAATCTCACGAATGTTATGTTGAACAGGCGGATGAAAATACCTCAGATTGTGTATGAAGCCTGCACACTGTACTCCATGAATGAACTAATGTACACAACTATGATTCAATAAAAAAAATAATAAATAAAGTTCAGATGAAATTGATGAAAAGAAAGACTTAGGGTACCATGTCTTAAAGCATTAAGTAGGCAAATCCCATACTATATAATCACTCAAAAATTAACATATGAGATAGACCACAGCCTCCTGAAAAACATTTTCTCAAACATTTAAATGTCAGTAAAAATAATGTACATATAATTAATATATACTTATATCATAAACGTTAAACTGCCTGATGTAAGAATTGTAAAATGTACTATTTTAGAAGGTATAAGAATGGAATAAGAAATTAAAAAAAAAATGAATTCTTATAATGTGGAGCTTGAAGTACATCTGGGAAACTAAAGCACTCAGTAAAGGAAAAGACTCTTGCAAAGGAAAAAAAAAGTCAACACCTCAACACCAAGGTGCTTAGAGAATGTGGTGCAAAGGGGAAAGGGGCAGCGTTGCTCAGCTAGCAAACTGTTCTTGAGAGACAGACATTTTTGTACAGACTTTTGAAATAGAGGGAATCAGAACAGAGGAGAAAAGTTGAATCACCCAAGCATGGATGCTTAGTAACAATGCAATGCCATTCAGAAGAGGCAAAGTGGCTTCTGCCGCATTGTCATTTTTAGAAAACTTGCAAATTATTTTATGCAATTTCATGATTCTCCCAAACCATTACTCTACAGATTTAAAATCTCTAAACTGTGAATTCCATAAAGCTCTAGGGGAAAAAAAAATGCTTTTCCAAAATTTATCTGGAGGTAAAAAAACCTAAACTTAACTGACATGAAGCTTTATAGAATCTTTATTTATCCTATTTGATTTGAATGTTCAGAATTTTAAAGCCAACCACATATGCCATTTGCTTTCTTCAAATTAAAAGAATTCTGAGTCCACAATATATATACCCCTGAAGATTTCAGATAGGAAATGAGCACTTGTTTCCGGGGCAGTTTAGCAGTAGACTAGAAGTTACAGACCATTTGGAAGCAAGTCTACCTATGTTGATTCTGATAAAGAATCAAGGGATGGAAGAATCAAAGATGAAAACATAACACGTGCCAAGACAGTGCTGCCCAAGACAGAAATGCAAAATAGACCTGTCATGAAATGGATGATGCTAGGAGCCAAAGAATAAATAACTATAGCTTAATAGGTCACTAAGAAAGAGTAAATTTTTAAGAGTACTCTCATTTTCGTAATAGTTGAATACCCCAAATCCCACTAGCATATACATGCTTTTACTTGATGAGCTCCTACTTCATCTTTTAATCAACACTATCCCTATCCTATATATGAAACAAAACACCAGTGCTTATCTCAACGATTCTTCTCACCCTACTATCCCTAGGAGGACTTCCCTCCCTTCCTGTATTTTTACCAAAATGAATTATCATTCAAAAACTTTCAAAAAACTACAATATTATATTATTGACACTCACAGCCATTCTAGCCCTATTAAACCTATTTTTCTACATATGACTAGTCTATTCCTCATCCTTAACTATATAACTCTTCATTTTGCAGGATCCAATTATATTTTTGGTTTTGGAATAAATTGAAAATGTCTCAGTTTCATTAACAATTGGAATTGTTTAATATGATTCTCCTACATAACTGGTAAATCTTGAGAACAAATTTTTAAGAAATTTCTAGCACCCAGGACTGATTTAGTCAGTATAGATTTAGTCAGTCTCTACAGGGTAAAGAACATACTGCAGTCTCTGGACTGAGGAAGCAAGAAGAGGAGCTGAATCTAAAACTCTGGGAAATGCTCTTTGATTTAGTTAATGACCCTAATGAGTAGACGCTGCCAGGTCCCACCCAACAAGCACTATTCTTCCTTTCCTGATTTTCGGAAACAGTGCTAGCTTAGAAAATCAAAACGAGCCTCCCATGTTAAGAGTGTTCCATGGCACAGTTCTCGCCAATGACATGTAAGTACGACTCTAGTCAATGGAGAATCTAAGAAAGTTACTGTGTCCCCAGTTTAATAAAAGATAGCAAAATCAAAATTGGCATGACTTTCCTCCTATACACATCCCCTTTCTGCATGAAAAAGAGACTCAGTGTATGCAAAGGCAGGAGACACCAGGAGTCTACAGAACAAGAGCCAGAGGCCAAGGGTGGCAGATCCCAGGTAAAGGCAGCCTGGACCTTTGATAGTACCATAGAACTGGGGTCCCCAACCCCTGCTATGGACCAGTGGGGTGTCTGTGACAATCAGAAATTAATCAGGCAAATGGTGTGTGTGTGTGTGTAGTTAGGGAAGGAAGTTTTTGCTTTTTTTTGTTAGGAACTAGGCCACAGAGTAAGAGGTGAGCACCAAGTGAAGATTTGTCTGTATTTACAGCCACTCCCCATTGCTCACATCACCATCTGAGCTCCGCCCCATCACACCACGGAGGCATTAGAGTCTCAGAGGAGCACAACCCTGCTACACATTGCATACGCGAGGGATGTAGGTTGTGCCCTCCTTGATGATCTGAGGTGAGCTGTAATGGGCTAGAAGCACCCCCAAACCATTCCCCCGCCTCTGTGGTCCATGGAAAAACTATCTTTCACAAAACCAGTCCCTGGTGCCAAAAAGATTGGAGATCACTGCCACAGAACACATCACAAGCCCTGGAATGCCTCCCTTGATCAACTTGTTCTTAAGAAAAACAAAAGGCTTTCTGGGGACACCATTGTATCAAGGTTTCTGCTATATGCAATAGAATGCAATACAAAATCTAACACTAATATCTGTACAAGATAATACTGTGTAACAGGGAAGCCAACTTAACAACAGTAAATACAAGATATAATTCTAAATAAAAAACCTTCCCAAAGAGTTTCATCATTATAAACAAACTGCTCAATAGTCCAGAGAATATTACATATACTTTCCCTCATAATTTTGACCTTCTTCTTCTCTAAGTTCTAGTTATCAATTTAGCAAACACCCATGTACCAAGCACTTCTTCCATACTTCCCTCAACTACTCCCAACGTCTTCAATTCAAACAAGTCATTTTCATGTCCTTCACATCACTTGAAAGGCAGATGTCATAAACATTTAAACTAAAACCTCAGAATTTACCAACCCCATACTTTCATTTTTACAAATGAAAACCTAGGTACCTATTTTCAAAGTTTAAATAAACTTTAAGAATATAGACTACTTGACCAACTCATTATTATTTATTATAAAGATTTAAATTATAAGACTTTCAAAATATTTGTTCTATGATAAGCAAAGCTGAAATGTGTATCCTTGTCCTGCGTCTGATCATTTCTGGAGGGCAGGTTACCTTCAGTGCATCCCAGCTCAAGCGCTCCCGGCACTACGCCACTTTCCTCAATGACAACGGTGTTAAAATGATGAACAAGACCCAGCCCAGAACCTCAAGGGATTTCAAGCTAATCCCCCTGGAGGAACATTACACGTACAGTACAGGGAGGACAGTAGGGAAACACAAGGCCCATGGAGGCTGTGAGAATGACACCTCGCCCTGACCCAAGGATGCCCGGGAAAGTTTCCAGAGGACAGGATAGAAAAGACAATCAGAAATTAATCAGGCAGATGGTGTGTGTGTGGTGTGTGAGCATACACATGCACCTGAAGTTGGGGAAGGAGGATTTTGTTTTATTTTATTCCAGGCAGCGAAGGTCTCTAGAGGTAATAGAGAGAATTCATAGTTTTCTGTACGCATCATTATCTGAAAATAATTTTTCTGGGGCTGGAGCACATAGTGCAGGCTGAGGTGACCTGAAAGATGATTCCAGAGAACCCAAAATGCAGACATAAAAGCCATGGTAAAGAGTATGAAGTTGGGGAAAAAAGGGAGGGTTTTGAGCTTGAAGAGTCACAATATCAAACACCATTGGCTACGTGTCTGCCAGTGCTAGGTGCTATACTATGAAGTTAGTTAACCTTATTTAATCTCTCCAACAAATGTATGAGTCAGGGACACCTGTCACAGGGCTGTCACTGTCACTCAGGGGAGGGACAGGACCAAGCTGAAGCAGGGTAGTGGCATCAAAGATGAAGAGGAGTGGACAAATTTAAGATACCTTTAATAAGATGAATGAGAATGTCTAGCACGTGTTTGGATACAAGTTGAGAGTGAGAGAGAAAAGGCAAACATGATCAACCCTTCTTATTGATTTATTTTTTAAGATAACCCTTCTAATTTATTTTTTATTCTTTAGTATTAGTTTATTTTTTATTAGATCATAACTGTGTACATTACTGCATTTATGGGGTACAATGTGCTGATTTTATATACCATTCAGAATGTTTATATCAAACTGGTTAACGTAGTGTTCACCTCACATATTTAATTGTTGTGTTTAGACATTTATACTCTACTATTAATATATTTGACATGTACCCTTGCAATATGCACAGTAGGTGAGATTCCACCAATTGCCCTCCCAACACCTGTCCACTCCCACCCTTCCCCTCCTATTTATTGTTCAAATTCATACACTTTTGAGAGTAAAACAGGCTATTAATGAAAAATTAGAATACATGATCACTCTAAAGGAGAAAGAGCTGGGGACCACAGAACAGAATCAGGTGGGGAGGAAGGGTTCTGCTTTAAACACTCCAACATAGAGGTGCTAGCGGGCCACGCCCAAAGAGTCATGCCCCTGACCTGTGGGCAGGTGAGTCAGGAAGTCAGTGTCCTTTCTCAGCACAGATGGACACCTGGGCAGTTAACAGTACGCTGGGACTGTATGAAGACCGCAGAGTAGGATCCATCCCTCTCCCAGAAGCTTCTGTTTTTCTTCTGGACACAACATAATTACACAGAATATTGTAGGTGCCTTTCCCCCTCTTTCAGATGTACAGGGAGGAAAATTGTTCGAAAACTGCTCTTACATTATGAAAGTTCTACCACAACTAAATAGACTTTTCTACCTCCAGTTTGAGAATAAAGTTGGAAGTAACGATTCGGATTTCATTACGGCAAACTGCTTCCAATGCCCTTTTACTTCCTCATTTTTTAATTTGTCATTTTGATTCATCTAGCAGTCTGCTGAGTTGACTTTATCAAGAATATTTTTAAATTTTATTTTTAAAAAGGAGGGAAGAGTGCCTGTGGTATGTTTTATAAGTGTATTCATATTTGAAAATGTCTTTTTATGCCTTTACATATGAAAGACAACTTGGAGTATAAAATGACTTCACAATTTCATCTTCTTCTTGTCATAGGAGAAGGCCTGGAGCAGCTTTTCTTCTGTATTATACTCTCACTCTCTGTCTTTCTGCCTGGCACCTTTATAATATGTCCACCTTCCGTTTTTAATTGAACTGTTACCAAGGTGTGCAAGGGGGTGACACTTTTCATTTGTATTGCCAGCACTTGATCCTTTTCATCTAGAAAGAGAGGCCTTCTTAGCTCGCTCAGAAAACTTTTCATCAATTTTATCTTTGATCATTGCCTCTGCTGTATTTTTTTCCCTGAGGAGCTTTAATTCTTTTGGAGGAAGCCTGTCCTCCAAACCTATCATCTTCTTTCTCATTCTTTCCATTAGTTTCCTTTTTTCTACATTCTTAGAAGATTATCTCCTGGGCATTTCTTTTCTTGTCACTGATACCCTCTCTCAGTGTCGACTTCTCTCTTCCTTCTCTCTTCCTATTTCCCCCACGGAATCTTCCCTTATCTTATCCCCCCCTCTTCCAAATCATCTTGTCATCTTTTCATTCCCGCTTTTTAACTTCTGTTTCATATTTCTTAAAGGTCAGGACTCTTAAAACTTTTTGAGAATTGCCAAGTCCTTTGTCCTTTTAAAAATTTTCATCTGGTCTCTGAACGAAATCATTTTAACAGGCAAGTTGCTCTTCAGAATCTTCACGCTACCCCTCTTGTTTTGTCATTCTGTACAGCTTTTTCATAGATTTCCTATGATAACTTTCCATTCATTTATCATCACAGAAGTGGACATCCACCCGGATTCTGTTTTCTAACGCTACCCTTGGTCTCTTTTATTCTGGTATTGGTTAAAGTCCCAATTGTATCTAAAGTTAACTTTACTTGACAAATATTTGCTGAGCACCTACATTATGTCAGGTATTTGCCAGGAGATTCCAAAGCAAATAAGTTCCCTGCCCTCAGGGAGCTATCGTTTTAGCAAGTGAGAGAGAGAGACAACAAGGGAAAGATGATATGTCCGGTTTCCTAACACTGGAAAGATGTAAAGAGGATGCGATAAAGAAAAACATGAGTGAACAATGAGCTCACATGCACAGATCCAAACTGACTGTAAATTGCCCAAGCTAACATCTATGGTTGCTGTGCTTGTTGGTTTTCTGTCTTCTAGACCAGCTGTGATGGTCTGAACAAAGGGAGGACTATGTTATTCTGGTGCTGTATCCTCTAAAAGCACTGAATTCCCCCACTGTGCAATCTTTGCACATAACAAAACTACAACTGTATCTGTCAATTTACATAAAACAGAAACAACGTCACAGTACACACAACCTCCACCAGCAATCTCCTTGAGTGGGCATATCCTTAGACCAACCCTCAGTTCTCTACTTGTTCCTGCCTACTTTATTTCCAGCAGATTCAGTATTTCAAAATACAGACGCCCTCTCATTGATGTGGTCAAGGCTAGTAATAAATCTATTAATTGGAACAGTTAAAGTGACCTAAAAATAAAAATTAAAAATAGGAAATCATTATGATATCTGTGTATTATTATTTTTAATATTTTACTTAGAAATATAAAAAAACATAAAACATAGAAATGTGTTTCTTTCCATAGAAATGTGTATCCTTTCTAATCTATTGATTTAAGAGCAAAGCCTTTAATTTGACTATGGGATCACTAACTGGGATTTCTTTCTCCATAACCAAATGTGATAATCATCCACATTTTCAAGCTTAGGTTTCCCTAAACTAGGACAAGAGCATAAGCCCCGAAATATTAAACACTCTGAGTGCAGAATGTTTCTATATTTTTACAATTTCTTTCCAAATCTTTTGCCATCTTACCAATATTCATCAGTGACTCACTTTCTCACTTTGAATATTTCCAAAGCACTCAACTTCATAAAAATGAGTATTTTTACATAATTTATTAGTTTAACAAAATCAATCAAATGAGAGAAAAATAACAAGTGGTTTACAAATAAGTAACTGATTCATGATGACCACACATCCAAAAGAATGGTGTGAAGGAAGTGCACTGGCCTGCCAGCTAAGCCTGATAGCTACAAGACCAGGATACCAGGAGCAGAGAAAACCAAGAGAGAGTATCAGTTCATCTTGTTGTTCAATTAAGTGAATCCTTGGTCAAGAGAGACCAAGGAAGAAAGGCAAAACAATAAAATAAAACAAAGAACAGTTACCTATCTTCTTAAAAGCCAGGAAAAGTTAGCAGCCTTCTAGAAAGAAAAGCCTTCTACTTTTCTAGTTGATAAAGTACCAGAATTTCAAAGCCTCAGGGACAGACATTATGAAAATGAAAAGGAATCAATCTCCACACTTGCTTTATGAGACCTGCGTGATGCACTTATTTCTGTTTATCATTGGTTAACAAGTAATTACATTTTTTAGTCCAGTTCCACCAGCTTCTCAGTTGTGGCTATCTTAGATTATAACAACAGGTTGGCTGTCAAAAATAAGGTTTTGTTTTTCCTGTAACTGTTCATCCTTTTCTATATTTTCATATGAAAAATATTTTAATGGGAAATTGAGAGAATCCGTCTCAGGGTCCCTAGTCAGCCATCATGTAAATTGGAAATGTCAACTTTTTTTTTTAATATATAGGTGTTATTTCACCTAAGTTGATATGAGGTTGGAACAGTATTTCAGAAATTAATACTTATCATTCCTGATGTCATAAAATAAACAGAAATGCTAAGGCTGGGGAGAATACTGGGAAAGACAGAGCCTTTCCTCTTCACATCCTCCCCTTGAGACCTTCACATTTCCCTGAAAAATTAGGTAAAATGCAGCCTGTGAATGATTGATTTAGAACGGCAACTACGAGAAGATTATTTTATGTTACTGCCCAGATGTGATTGCTCCAAAAGTATTTCGAACCACCAGTCAATGCAAATAACTTTTTTTTAATGCAAAGAACTTTTAATATAACGTTAACAAATGTTAACTTGGATGTTGAAGGTACCTCCAGTTCCCTAAGAAACTTGGGTTATTTAAATAATGTGCTGTACGCTATTTAGTGTTATGGGTGAAGGATCCTTTCTAAAAACATCCCAGCATATTACTCAGAGGATAAAATATGTTTCTGGATAATCTGTGACCAATCTATAGCTTGAAAAAAATTGAAGTTAACACAACATAACGGAGATGGAATGAAGGTAAAAATACACACCTTTTACAAGCATTTATACTTAAACAGAAAATCATTTCAGGAAAGGATTTATGAACTCATCCCTCAAATCCAGTATAAAATTCATAAATATGCTATGCTATTAATGCTCTAGACCTAGGCTAGACTAGAATAGCTCCGATTTTATGCTTTTAGAGTCTCTGATACTATCAGCTAGCAAATTCCCCCATAAAAGAAAAGTTCAATGTAGCTTTAAAAGGTAAAGATGTGTCAGCTTTTCTCAGGATAATAAAAATCTATAGAGGGTCTAGGAATGTCAACTCTTAGTCAAATCCTGTATTCTACTATAGCCTTGAACTCATTGGGATAATTTAAATATACAGCCCACCATTTTAAAGAAAGAATCTTCCTGACTTAATAAACTTAATCCTCCTGACTTAATAAAAAAACACTTCCCTGCTAACTAATGTGAAGACATTTCTATACTAGTTTTCTAGTACATGGCAAGATGTGAGCTTAAACCACCAGACTCCACAAGCAGTAAATCCAGTTCCTACACTAATTATCACTAACACGCTCTGGTGTCTCCCACCGCCAAGGGCAAAGTGCGCTCCATGTGACCATTTACAGGGCTCTCAGACTCATTTCTCAGACAAGTTATAAAATTTCAGGTCTATACTTGAGTTACAAATGCTTTTATCAAACCTACATTTATAATAAACAAATTAATAGCAAAAACCTACATTTATAATAAACAAATAATAGCCAAAATGTGAGTGGTTAGAATTGTTTTCCTAGAAATTCCATCTGAAAAATAAATAAATAAATAAGACCACCATAAGCTTAGTTTCTTTTCCTTTTCTTTTTTAAACATTTTTCATTTTTTTATTTTATATTTTTGTTGTTCTTGTTGCATTCTGGCCAGCTTTAAACCCACCACCCTCGGTATATGGGACCAGCACCCTAATCAATGAGCCATAGGTGCTGCCCGTAAGCTTAGTTTCTTCATTTGAAAGTTATATTTAAAGAACTGATTAGAAATATTATATACTTTCTCACATACATTTTTAGTTGGCATAAAAATGCATTGAAGACATGGTAACAAATGGAAAAAAAATCATCTAAAGCCTTGAATCCCATTATACTAACAGATAACTATCTGAGATGAACTATCCATTTTTTTATGTTACAATCTATAGTTTATTTATTTTTTTTTTAGATCATAACTGTGTACATTACTGCACATATTGGATACAATGTGCTGATTTTGTGCACAATTTGGAATGTTTACATCAAATAACATATCATTCACCTCACTTTTTATGTGAGGATTTTGTGCACAATTTGGAATGTTTACATCAAACAACATATCATTCACCTCACTTTTTAACTGTTGTGTTTAGACATTTATACTCTACTATTAATAAATTTGACATGTACACTTGCAGTATGTACAATAGGTAAGGTCCCACCAATTACCCTCCCTCCACCTGTTCCCCCTCTCCTCTCCTTCTCCTGGACTATAATTGTGTTTTATCTTTCGTCTGAATGTGTGGGTAATTTATATTGATCATAATAGTATTGAGTACCTTGGGTATTTTTTTTTTCCACCTTGAGATACTTTACTAAAAAGAATATGATCCAGCTCCATCCATGTAAACACGAAAGAGGTAAAAGTCTCCATCTTTTTATGGCTGCATAGTATTCCTTGGTGTACATATACCACAATTCGTTAATCCATTCATGAATTGACAGGCACTTGTGCTGCTTCCATGACTTGGCAATTATGAATTAGGCTGCAATAAGTATTTTTGTGCAAATGTCTTTGTTGTAAAGTGATATTTGGTCATCTGGATATATACCAAGTAGAGGAACTGCAGGATCGAAAAGCAGGTCTACTTTTAGTTCCCTAAGTGTTCTCTTATTCATAAGAACACTATTTAAAAATATAAAATGTAGAATCAGGCAATTCCATTATGTCAACAACAACGAAAAAAGAGTTATGTGTAAAACCAATCAGATAAGTTCAACTCATTCAATTACTTGAAAATAACTTTTGTACCCACTCATAATGAAAAGCACTCCAAAATAAAAACTCAAGAGTTACTATAAGAATGAAATGATGCTGAGATGCAATCTAATATTTTTTAGGTCTCATGGCTTAAAACCTTAACACCTCAAATGAGCAATTATACAAATTCCATGTTGTACTGAATTTTTATTTATTTTAATTTGTAGTAGTATTTAAATTTTATTAGGGAGCATTCTGGTACCCAATCTCCAAATATAAGACAAAAGAATATATATCAGGATATATATTTGGGGGAAGAATATATATCAGAATATCACATTTTCACACATAGTCTGAACCAAATTCTATGCACATCTGGAGTCTCAAGCTTTAATAATTCTCTGGTCAATATTTAAATGTATTTCAACAAATATTTATATTAAATTCCTACTATGCTGTATAGTGAGAACTGTGGAAATAAATGAAAGAAGTAAGTCCTACCCTCAAGGAGTTTGCAATCTAGGTGGGTTAACTTGAAATAATTACACAGGCATAAGTAAGACAGTATCAACTGCCAGACACAGCAGTGACCCACCTGGGATATGATCTAAAAGAAAACTTGGGTCTAGTGTCCACAAAAGGACCTTGTGAGGAAGGTGACTTTATTTTGCACATGGAAGGCAGGTGAATGGTAATAGTCAGCACCATTGCAGTGAACTCCAACAACCTATCTCCCAAGATGACTACCATCAATCCATTTGCTTTCTTCCTATGTATGCTCCTTACATCAAGAAATAGAGGAGAAAGTACAAAGAATCCTCAAAGAACTGAAATTAGACCTTCCTTTGATCCCACTATCCCATTACTAGGCATTTACCTGGAAGAAAAAAAAAATCTCTTTATTATAAGGATATTTGTACTAGACTGTTTATCTCAGCCCAATTTACAAATACCAAGATATGTAAACAACCTAAATGCCCATCAATACAGAAATGGATTAACAAGCTGTGGATTAACAAGCTTTTTTATGGCTGTTAATAAAACAGGAGACTTTACATCTTTTGTATTAACCTGGATGGAGTTGAAACACATTATTTCTAGTAAAGTATCACAAGAATGGAAAAGCAAGTATCTAATGTACTCAATACTAACACAAAGCCAGAAGATAATCTAATACATGCCCACATAAGAGAAAAATTAATTCAATTCAACTTGGGGGGAGAGGAAAGGAGGAAGGGGGGAGACAGGAGGAGGGAGGGGATGGGTGTACTCCCACTTAATGGGTACAATATAGGGGTATACGGCACACCTCTCGGGGGTGACACACAAACAGAAGAGGGACTCTACCTTACAAGTGCAAACACTAGTTGTATGTACCCTCACATTAATCTGAAATTAAAAAAAAAAAGAAATGGAATAGAATTTCCTTCCCTTGAATCTTCACAACCCTTAGTGACTTGTTCAATCAATACAATCATTGTAGTAGAAATGATCTTCTAGAAATTCCAAAGAAAGGTCCTAAGAAGCCTTTCTACTTACACCCAGAAAACTCACTCATTGTGAGTTATAGTCTTGGGACTCCCACTATTTATGTACTCCCTCTTGGAACTAGCCCCATGGTCTCAGTAGCCTGAGTCACAGGTAGAGGCCATGCGTAAACACTGACAGTTGACAGCTCCAGCTGAACTCTCAGCCAACAGCCAACAGGAACTTCAGCAATTCGAGTGAGCCTTGCTGGATATTCAGCCCAGTCAAGCTGTTGGGGAACTTCAAACTCAATCTCCAATTGATTCCAGTGGGTGAAGGACCCCAAACAGTTCTACCGAACCATGAGAGAGATAACACACAGTATTTAAGATACTAAATTTTGGGGTAGAGTTTGGTATGTCACAGACTAAAACATCTGACTATCAGATGAGACTTTCCCAAGAGACAATGAGAAGTCCCTGGAGAATGCTGAGATTAGAAGTAACTTTCTCAGAGTTCTGCTTTGGAACGATTTTTCTATTAAGGACACATGATACATCAGGGAATTAGAGACATTAAAGACAAAGGGCAGGAAGCCACTGCAGTCATTCAATCAAAGCATAAGGAATGGTTTAAAACAAAGCAATGGGAATGAGAAGATGAATGTCAAAGACTCTCAACTGATGAAACCAGGGAGAACCTTTCAGCAAGCAAAAGGAAATGGGGATACAAAAAGCCTTTCTACAGAATTAAGTACTTTATATCCAGTTGATATTCTGAAGTCACCCAAGCCCAGAAAACATTGACTTCCCTGTGTCTCCACATTGTTAATAGTTTCTTTTCAAGTGAATTCCTTCTTTTTTTTTGGAAAGAGAGGGAGTGAATGTGGGAGGGAGCAGGACAGAGAGAAAAAGAAGATTGTTTATGGATAAATACATTGCTAAAGGTCCAAAGTACTTAAAGGTAAATGTGTTAATAGTTTTGTAATAATAGTTTGAATACATTACTCTCAAACTAAAAAAAAATTCTATTGGAAAAATTAAGTTTTCAGATATACAGACAGGTTATTTCAATATAATTTTGATTAGATACTTGATTGCCGGGGTTCCACCCCGGGGCAGGGTCCTTTAAGACCTGTGGAGCTGGCAGCAATCAACTGAAGAAAAGTAAAGTTAGAGCAGCGAGATAAGGAGACAGGACACATAGACTAGAGTTTTCAAAGGTGGGGAACACAGGGGACCATTGCTCATTTGTGGGGGCCACCCGATGGCCCCAAGTCTTTGTTCCACTCAGCTTTTATTGAAGGTTATTTGCTCATTTAGCACAGAGGTAAGTTGAGGAAGGGAACAAAAATGTCAGCAAATTCTCTGAGTATGCATGTCGGCTCTTATCTATCTATAATCCTTAACTTTAAGGGTCTGAGCAGGCTTGAGAAATCCAAACCTGAGCCTTGTGTAGGGGGCGGCCTCCTGTCTGTGGTCACACACACAGATTGATTCACTGAGGGAAGTTAATCCCCACCAGTTCACTGTGGAGCAGATGCCCAGACAGTGTCAGGCTCCTCTGAAGAACTGGTAGAAAGTCGAATGTTCCTCTGATTTCCACACACAGGCATCTTCCTCTTTGATAAGGGGGTACACCAGCCCTCCTGCCCATATTTCAAGGCTTGAGCTCTTCCCTTGATCTCTGCTCTGGTCAAATACAAATCCCCACAGTAGGTACTTGCTTTGGCTATTGACTGGGCAGGGGATGGCCTGTTAATGTTTCTTGCCAGGCCTTGCATGCAGTTCCTCTGTGGCCATGAGTTCTTCAAAGTGCTCACAAACCCAGCAGGGGTGTTAGCAAGCTGTATCCCCCACAGGCTAGGCTTCCAGGAAAAGCAGAACTGCTCAGATAAGGAATTTAGCGGCCACTTTAAAAGTTTTTATTCTGCCTTGCTTAGCTTATTTCTCTGTTTTTCCCTTTTTCTGGGAGCAATTTCCTTCGCCAAGAAAGGGTTCTTTGGTCTCCATTCTGCCTGCGCTTGATAGCATTTTGAATGCTCTACCTTAAATGAACAGTTCCTTTGTAACTCGTCAAATCACAGTTACCTAGGGTGTACTATTGTAGTATTTATTCCTGTCTTACCTGAACTGATGGGATGCTGAAAGAAAACTGAATTCTCTACACCCATCTCAGACTTCATCTTGCATCCTCAATATCTCAGCGTTTCCAAGTCCCTAATCAATGCAAGTTACTGTTTTGTTTCTTTACAATCAATTTCCTTAGGAAATGATGAATGTAGAGAGGAACAGAAATATCTTTTTACATTTATGAATTGTCTAAGGTTAGACAATTTATACCATGTTGAGGGTGACCTAATTTTAATTCGTAAATGTACCCATTTTCTATACCAAAACTATCAGTTTACATACTATTTAGTTCAAATAACTCTGTGAACTAAATTAGGCACATCAAAGTGTCCTCAGGCCACTTTCAGCAAATTATGTACTTCTTTTTACATATGGTAGAACCTCCATAGTCGATCAGCTCCCCACATTGACCACCTCTTCACGCTGACCAAATTTTCATAGATGAGACGTGCACCACATGTAGGAATCCGACCACAGACCTAGTTCCTTAGTTACCGTCTCTATGCTGACGGTTTGTTACAGGGCGTTGGGTGGTCAATTTACAGAGATTCTACACTTCCTACAAATGGAATTATGTTAGGGTATAGTTTTAACTAATGTTGCCAAGAGCACAATCAAATTCATTTACATATTAACACTTAATCACTATAGGTTTAGAGAAGTGTATTTCAAACTCTTTTACATTATCACCTCCCTAAGAACTCTTTTTAGACATTTATTTCTTGATCACCCTCTATTCAATTTTCATACCACACACAGGGTGCCAAAAATACATATTTTAAGAAAGGAAAAAAACATACTAAAATGATAAGACTTGAGTCACATTTGACTTCTGCAATTAATTACACGAAACACGAGATACAAACATAATAAATATTATCAGCAAACGTTGAGTATTATCACTTTGACACTGTTTTTTCCTTTCTTAAAATGTATATACTTTTTTTGGCACCCTCCATATAAACACTGTTTAACCTTTTCTATACTTTATATTTTTAAAAGAGTAAGATGTACTTCTGGGGAGTTTATATTCCCCATTGAAAATGCAAAGTTTATCTAGCAAACAGTTAGTTCGTCAAGTAGGAACTATGTTTATAATTAAAATGAAGCTAAGCCCTGGAGCTATCGAGGACTCATGGATAATACGATAAAGACTTACAGCCATACTTCTAAAACTTTTAAGTTAAAGATTGAGAAGGGCAATTACTAACTTTCAGCTCCTGAAAAAATGAAATTATCAGATTCTTCTCTTTTAAAGGCCACTATCACTGCTCCATTCTTTGCTGATGTTATGCGAGATCAGTAACTATAAAATAATTTGTGGCTAACAAATACAGATCTTAAAACCAAAAACATGAAGAGGCCTAAAGTATAAAATGGATAATAAACATAAAAATAAGAATATGAAAACCAGAAGGAGTCCCAATTTACCTAACAATGGAAATAGTAACATTGGTATTTGACAGAAAAAGAACTGTAAAGAAATAGTAATAAAATGACTTAAATACAAATGGTTTAAAAATAAATATCAAAAAACAATCATTTTACTATAATAGGTTTAAAAACTCCACTTGTGTTTATCTATAATTAAAACTCCTCAATATTGAAGCTCAAAAATATCCCTTCTCTTTTATTACCACATCTCTATCTTCTACTTTCTTTCATGAGCATAAATAAGGCTCAGTTACCAATTCCCGCTTGCTAAAGCTGCAACAGTACAGGAGGAGAGAAGCAACGGGCACATCTCTCCCTGACCGTTATGGGTCCAGCCCCAGCTGACCCACTCATGACACACACCCACGGGGACACTAAGGGCCAGGGATGGGGCAGGAATCATTCTTATAACCTGAAAAAACGAAGATCTTCCTCTACTAACATTATTTTAAGTTAATAGATGAGAGGATTATGCCTACCATCAAATAAATTTACTAACAGCACAGTTTATTAAGGACATAATATTTAAGGGACAGCCCTATAACTCCAAATGAATAAATACACTACTTATTTTTAGGGAAAAGAAATATTCTGTACTTTGGGGGGTTTTTGACCTTTTGGGTATTTTTTTTGGCTGGGACTGGGTTTGAACCTGCTACCTCCGGCATATGGGGCCAGTGTCCTACTCTTTTGAGCCACAGGCACTGCCTGTAATTTTGTAATGAATATTTCTTTCAATGTTATTATCCTTTCAGCCCAACTATGTATGACCTGAGAATCTGAAAGCTCTGAAGACTTTCTTAGTGTTGCTGAGACCTGCACCATCACTAAAAGTCACTTATCTGCTTGTGCTAAGGAATAAACTGCACATGTCTAAAGTCTGTACTTACAAAAGAAATTCATAGAAATAAGGCTTTAGTCTACACTTTACCAACTTCTCAACTTAACTAGCAACTGTAAATTTTCTATACTTTGATTCCATTTTTATAATAATTTTGATAAAGCATACTTAGTTAAAAATCACAAATAACTCTTTAAAAGTATTCTTTTATCCTATAGTTTGTAAGAGGTAGTATTAAGTTTCCTCACTTTGACAATGAAGGTTAAATTACAAACCTCTTGTTTATACAAAACCCCTGCATTCCTGGATCCACTGGGTAAGGTCTGAGAAATATTTGTCATGAAAAACAGATACTTTGATGGTTAAAGAATTCACGGAATTCTCGTACTCATAGAATATTTCTTTACAATTCAGAGGAGCTACCAATTAAATGACCTAATTTAAGGTCACCGAACACCCTTTTGATTTACCTAACCATAAAATAGACCAGCAAAATGATAGTTATCTAGTGAACAATTTATGGTAGAAACCTTCATCTTCTAATAAGAATTTTCTTCTTTCATTTAAGAAAACGGATCAGGGATAATAAAAACAAGGTAATTAAATGAAATGTTAATCAAGAAAAGATAAAAATATAAAAACAATCAATATTACAGAGAAATTTTTTATCATAGCTATATATTTGTCATCTCATAGCAGTATCAGTGAAAAATGTTATAATTTATTCAGCTATTGATATACTGAACACTGTGTTAGCTATTAGCAATGAACTCAACATTCATGGAAGAAAATCTATCATGTAGAAATGTTTTTAAGTTAATAAACTGATTAAATGAAATACTGTCTCAAAATATATGCTGACTAAAGACCAGATCCATAAAAAATAAAAATATTAATCCAGAAAAACGGTAAAGATTTATGAGAAATTGCGAATTACCTTGGCTCTGCACTGAGTTGTATTATGTTTTTTTGTGGCAGAGAATCCTGTGCTTTTTGCTTGAAATCCTATAAAAGTGAACAATAATTTTTATTTTACTTTCAAAACTTAAGTTTTAAAGTTAGCTATGTAACAGAACTGTGGAGATCTTGGGAAGGACATAATGGGGAAAACAATCCAGCTTCCAGCCACATAAACTACATCAAAATCCAAAACAATCTGTGTACACATGTGTGCACGTGTGTAGACGTCTGCATGTGTGCAGATGTGTATGTGCAGACGTGTGTGCGCGCGCACTCAAGTGTTTAGATTCAAGTACAACAGGTCTTAGGAACATCAAATCAGAGTCCTAAAGACAATCTGCAAAAAGTTTTTCTATTTTACTTTGGTACCGTATGTGTTATATCCTTAAGAGATTGAGGTCCATTATACTTTAATGTAAAAATGGACAATCATGACTTGATTGGAAGCACCAGTATATGAAAATGTCGAATCTATATTTCTGACTCTAGATGTGTAAACTCAAAGTACATATAAAATTTCAAAGCCCATCATTAATAGTAGATAGTAATAATAAATAAATTACAATTTTAAAATATCTGAGTTGCCAAGTGGAAGTGTATAAAGGGTTGCAACCAGCCACTTTCTCGACCTTTTTCCTTGCTGTAAACAGCATGTTTTCATAGCACTTTCTGTTCTATCAGCTCTTCTGATCTTAACAAGAGCTTAAGGCAAGGCAAATATGACCATCTCATGTTCCAGATAAATGAATTAGGGTTCAGGGATGTTTGGTAACTTTTTCAAGGACCCAAGAATCAGGTGCAGGGCTGAGGCTAATTCCTTCATCACTGCTCTAGTGTTATACATACTTCAGCACTATCAAGGCACTCAGTGGACTCACCCTGGAACTAGGAGACCACTCAAATTCTAGAGGTCAACAAGAACAGGTTAAGAACTTTAAAACATTCAAACTAAAACAAAATGTCCAACTGCCTTACAATATCATCTCAATAGTGTTTTAAAAGCCTACGTATTTCAGAAATCTTGAATTACTCTTATTTTATTTGTCATGCTTAGATTTAGTCAAAACAAAATACATATTAGAAATCAAAAAGTGACACTTAGAGAAGTATAGGTAATTACATTAGAGAAGTATAGGTAATTACATGAAGTAGTGCAAATTTTTTCAAATAATATATAAAGAAATAATTATTTAGGCAGTCCTCAGGTTACAAACAAGACAAGTTCTGTGGGCTTGTTCTTAAGTTTAATTTGCATGTAAGCTGGAATAGGTACAATTACCAATGGCCTGTAACAGCCATCATTTGTAAAAGTACAACTTGTATGTAAGTTGTATGTTTATAACTGGGCCACTATCTGTACTTCAATGTTTCTTTAAATTAAGCCTCCAATCCCCTTTACTAATACAAGAACAAAAGAATCACACATTTTTATGAATATACAGAAATCAACTTACCATGTCTAGGAAGGTATCAGAAGAGTAAGAATCATACACCTGTTTGTCCTTCAAAATAAGAAGAAACGCAGAATTTCCAATGATCTTTTCCAAAGCCATTAGTGAATGAAAGAGTCTGCAAACCAAAAATTTTATTAGCCTTAAAAATAGTTTTCAAATCTGCATACAATATTTTCAATTTCTTTCATAATGGCCAAACCACCATTACTGTCATCTTGCCTTCACAAAGGGAGAACTATGACAAATCTGTAACAAACTGGCTCTTTGTTCATCAGAACTAAAAACTGAGAAAAATGATAGATTAGAAGATATCAATGATAGGGACTCATTAAAATTGAAAGCTTCTAGACCTACCTGAAATATACAAACTTACTCAAACTACTTACATGGCTATCATACCAAATAAAAAGACTATTTGGTATGGTAACCCAAATAACTGAAAGGCCTAGCAAAAAAACAATGATTTGCTACTTTAATGTAGAGAAAGCTTTAACAAGGGTTGAAACAACAACAAAAGAAAACACAGGGTTAACTTAAATTAAATTTAATTAAGATTCCAAGCCATTCTCCAAGAATTAGTACAGGTATTGTGTTGGATTTAGTTTTCTGCTCTTGTTTAAAAGAACTAGAAGGAAGAGAACTTTCCACACACCTGATAATGAAATTGTCTTCATCTTTGTTAATTTTCTTAGTCACTGAAATTACTAAATATATTCAAATTGTACTTTTATGTCTAAGGAATCAACAGGATATTTAAGAATCTATTGACTTATTGTAATTTCTGGAATATATTCTTGGTACATTATCAGCTGTTACTACATAACTACTGAGGGGAAAAGAACTTGAAGATTTTTTTCTTAAGGTTTTGCAGACCAGGCATCCCCAGGTCAGCTCACATTGGAAAAATCTATAGAGAATATTCACTAATCATGTTTACGATCAACCATGGGAATGAATCTATTATGAGTATAGGGCAATTATATTATTTTCTCTAATACAAAAGCAACTGTAGAACTATGCTTTAAAGACATTTTTGCTGTCATACAACTGAAAAAAATGTAAAAATATTTGAAATGATTTATTTTTTGCACAGTGTTTTCTTTCAAAGATGAAAGTGATTATGATCGGTATTAAATAAATATATTTATATAGTAAATTTATAATTTTAATACTAAAATCTTAAGGATTTGAATTCATGCAGTCATTTAATTAAATTTCTCAGTATATTCAAATGATTTGCTAGATAGTACCAAGTGTTCTCACCAGGCTAAAAAAAATCATACAAATGAATATAGTTCAGTTATAGAAATAAGTCACTTAGTCTAAGTTTATTTCCACTATCTATATGGCTGTCTTGATTAGGTAACCTGGACCTGCAGAATAAAAGTTATGTTTTCTACCAGCTAAAAGCATGTATGTATCACAGTGTACTGAAGAGTCCTAATGAAACTGAGTGAGTCAGAAATCCATGTTTATAGCCTAAAGGCACACACACAGCCTTCCATGGAGATGAGCCCTGCAGACTACAGCCCAGCATCCCCCAAATACCTTCCTGGGGCATACAAAAATGTTTTGCTTAAAATAAAACAAAAATTTGGGAAACGCTGTATAAAGAGAAAATTTAAATGTTTCAATATATCATTAATATGTGATTTCTTGGGCCTTCTAATTTTCTAGCATGCACTTACACTCTTAATATGGAATATAGTGGAGAGAAAACCACTTGGGAATCACAGTTTTCTGGTTAGCTGCCATTATTGTTTAAGGAGATTGCTGTTTGTCGTGTACAACTTGATCTACACGTTAGGACCCTTATGTTCACCCTTTGTATGGTTTTCTTCTGCCTAACCATAAATACAAGTTAGGAGTAACTGGCTGAATTCTAAACCTTTCTGTAATTGATCTCATTACCGTTTCTCCTTCCCTTCCACACAAGTCCTTTTACTAACTTCTGGGCTGAAATGTCCCTTACAAACATTGTCCCAGTTTAATTCATTTTGTCATGCTATAATCAGAATCACCTCCAATTTTGCCACAATATGTATACATTCTTGGTCTTTTGTTTATAATTACATAAATATTTAATCTACAGTGGAGAGTATGACTCTGTAAGTCACTCTAATAAGCCAGAGGAGAAAGAACCTGGATCCCTGCTAACATGGTGGAGCTACGATACCTGAATCACTTACTTGTAGGTTTCTTTCACATAAAGGACATAAAATAAGCAGGATGAGATCTACTCTGTTTCAGGCTGCTACTGCAAAGCCCAATGCCATCCCTAATTTATACACATGTTCACAGGAGCATCTAGGCCAACACGTGAAGGAACAGTAGTCACCAGTCCAAGAAGAGAGAACACCCAAAACTAGCTGCCTCTTGTTGATAATTCTCTAACTTGTGTTTTGAAATATCTTCCTTAAAATATCTGTGCTAATGACTGAGTAGTTGGTTATGACTTTTCATTGAAATGTGAAGTGCTCATGTAGCAAATTTATGAATGTCAAATACAATTTAAGAATTATTATCTTTTCTTCCCTAATGTGCAATTCAGTATAAGGAAGTTTTTATAAGCTAAAAGCAACATAAAACACCTGGAGGATATAATGACAGCCCCTTAGGAAAGGTCATGAGACACAAAATGTTCCATAGCAAAAACTTAATGACCTGTAACCCAAATCTCTTTCAATCTCATCAGCTAAAGAGCAAGTAGAAAGAATAGGAGAATGACTTTTCCATGTCCTCTTAGAAGCTTGAACTTACTTTCAATAATGCTTTCTGTGGGAGAAATACTAACATCATTATCGTCTAATGAGTGTTTTCTACTTTAACCCCAGATCAGCCTGAATAGATGGAAGCAAAAGAAAATTGAGAAGATACTCAAGACACTGCCTTGAATGTTTAAGTCCAGTAATGAAACGTAAAGAATGTTTTCTTCTAATTTCTAGAAAGCCAGTCAAAATATTGTAACTAGATTTTTAGTTAACATTTACTACAATTAGTAATATAATTTGTGGGTCAATATTTTAAGATTGATTTTATGTATTGTATATACTTTTCTCGTACAGCAATACTCATAATAAAGATATCACTTTTAAAATCTACTTTTAAGAGAAACGCAATATATTTAAATGATTATAAAATAACATTAAAGCATATCATTGTTGACCAAAAAAATACCTGGAAGAAATAATTGTCTTAACTCTACTTAAAAACAAATTCAAAACTCTCTCCCCAATATAGGCTTCCCTCTGCACTAACACCAATGAATACTCATCCAAACTCTGGTATGCTAGACAATTCACTGTTACAAAGGGTAGGGCTTTTTCCATTGTTGGAAAACACTGTTTACTAAGTCCTTTGATATTCCAAGATGGTCGTAGGCATTATTTCGAATTGTTTCATACAGAAAACCTGAACTCAGATTCCCTCACTCATCTAACAACCCTTCAATGAATTGAAAATAGTTTTTGTTATCAACACCTAGACCAGCCCTTCTCATTCCCAACTGCCTATATCATTCATAAATGACATATATTCTAGGGCCTTCTCTTTCCAAGCTATGCAGTTCAATTTATTCTTTTTTCTCAATGTCCCTCTGTTGAAAAAAAAAAAGTACCTAAGAACAATCAGATATGAAATAGGAAGAGATTAAACCAATATTCAGTGAAATTAGAGTCTTTATCTCCCTGAATTATAACTATGATTTGTTTGATATCAAGTCCTTGGTCAAGCAGATAACTCCAATCACCACACTATATTTAGGACATCATAGCATCTGCTTTCTATAGCAATAACAATGTTTTAGTACAGTATTGTCAGAAATGCACTGCAGTAAAATGCTGGAGTGGTTAGGAGTCTGTCAACAGAGTTCTTGAAAAATGCTTTATAAATTAGTGATGTTTTGCAGTTATCAATACATAAGAAGGATAACACTCTTAATGAGGTCTGCCTTACACGAACAATTTCATCAAAAGATACATAATCTATGATCCCAAATATAAAGAGATTCTTTTTATGAAGATGATTTTCCTAAAATTACATTACCTGGTACCATAATCTACAACCACCCAATCTTTCGCAGTTCCTGTGATTGCATCATGATGTTGAAATAGTCCCAGATTCCTTCTGGCTTCTGTAAGTGTCTTGTAGTATGGTGATGAAAGAAATTTATTTATCTTGTATTTCTCAGCTCGTCTCAGTGCAAAATAGTAAAGAATTTCAGCAGCCCTAATTGTATAAAAAAAGTCATTGGTTTTTATTTAAAAATAAATATTATAATCTAAAACATGTAACATTGACAATGTTTTAATGGTTTTTCCTAAAATCCACAATTTTAGTATAATTTATGGAAAAAAACACTGATAATAAACATATAGAAAACCACCAAGGTATCCATTTAATGTATCTAAATTCTCAATCATCAAATCATACTATGACCTACTGGTATCAGGGGCCTTTACTCTAGATGATCCTGGAAGGAAGCCAGCACCTGTTGGCAGCAAGGTTTATTCATGTCTAACACAGTGAAAAAATATCTGAATATAGTGGTAAGAATTAAATAAATGTCTCCATCCATTCTTTTCTCCAAAAGCAGCACAGACAGTTACAATGAACACCATGAGATAGCCATTTACTCTCATATACGTACTTTAAGAGAAGAGATGAAAAACGCATGGTGATGGGAATTAAACACTCAAGAGACAGAGAATGATGGCCAGTGACAGCTCAGGGGCAAGAGGTTAGTCTCAATTTTAAATGACAGCATACAACAAATATAGAAAATTTAACAATGTCAACTGAAAATGATAAGTAGGGTATCATTTTTCATGTATTTCAAAAATTTAGTATAAAAATAGCCTTTGAGAAAGAATATGGTGGCTATGATTTCCACCTGTAATTTTCTTCATCAGAAGATATGGTTTAAGATACTTGATGAAGTGAAAAGTGTAAGAAGGTTCTGTATACCAAACCTATTAAAGACAATGCAGAGAAAATCAAAGCAGCTGGAAAATGCATCAAGATTTGGGAAAAAGAAAATACTAGAAGTATATTTTTGTAAAACAAAAAGTTATTAATTTTTCTAAACTGGGGAAATAATCAAAGGATAGTAAACAATCTCTACTTGTAAATGCTAACTCTTATCAAAATCATGGCATGAGATTAAGTTTGAATTAAGTCAATTGTTCAAATATGTTCATAGATTTGACTAGTGAACAGTGAATAGTCTTGGTTTTAGAAAAAGTACATACCCATATACAGATATCCCACAGTATTAAAAAGTGAATTCTGGAAATATTTTCTTTCATATTTTTCTACTTTATCTATACTTTACAAATAAACATAAAGTGAAATATTACTATTTTCTGACAATAAATTTAATTTCAAATAAATTAATATATTTGAAAATTCACAACTACTGTGAATCTATGACCCCAAATATAAAGAGATTCTTTATATTGAAACTGGTTTGCTTTGTTTTAAAGTACTAGAATTTTTGAAATACAGTACGATCTCCATAGTTGACCAGCTCCCTACATTGATCACCTGCTTAAGTTGACTTAATTTTCATAAACCAGACATGTACCACATGTACATGTCAGTATATAGCCTTGGTTCTCTATGTTGACCACCTTTGTAAGCTGGCCAATTACAGTCCCTTGTGTGGTCAATTTACAGAGGTTGTACTGTATATTACTAATAGTAACCTTTATGCCTTAAACATGTTTAATAAATTAAGATCAAACCACTATTGACAATTCTTTACCACTAAAAAATACATGGCACTTATAAATCACTAATTCACTTGTCCCAAACAAATTCAGTTGTCTCTACATTGTTAAAATAGACTCTATTTTATCATAGAAAGTTTAGAGTAATAACAGATAACTGGGTGACATCCTATTGGGCAAGAATGCATAAGTCAATATAATACATAAATGCTATTTTGTAAGTTTAATAAGAGCTATTCTTTTAGCATATTGCAAACAGTCAAAGCTTAATCTTTACAAACAGTATCAGAAACACAAAAGTAATAATAAAAACACATTATTATACTAAATGTGAAATATAATAAAAACATATTATTTCCTTAAGTACATGTCTTAAGGAAATTCATGATTTTTTCTAAAAAGCCGTTCCAAAATGTACTCAATATTCACTAATACATGAAAGAGAATTCAAATGATCAAATATTTTCTAACAGCAAAATTCATCGTAAAAATGAATTACTTGATACATAGAGAGAAAGTTTCGGAAGCCCCTGGGGTAATTTACCTTTACCAAAAAATAATCAGACACAGTTACTTAGAATCACACTCCCCAGTATGGTAGTCACTAGCCACACAAGGCTATGGACACTTAAATTAATTGAAATGAGATGCAAAATAAGTTCATCTGTCACACTGCTCACATTTCCAATACTCAAAGGTCACACATGCCTAATGACTACTATATTGGACAGTGTAGACTACAGAAAGTTCTATGGTGATTGAAAGTTCTCCTGGATAATGCCAGTTTAGTGTTTGTATGTTCGCTAATGATTTTTCTGCCTTCTTTGTATCTGTTTACTTTTTTCAACCAATCACTGCCTATTCCATCAGCTCTCATTTTTAGAAATTTTGTGCTTCTAAGCAGAGAAACATACCTATAGAAATGTGCTTCAAGTAAGAATTAAGATGGACTCATTAAAGTCCTTGCACATATAAAATACACGAATTTTAGACAGTGTACTTTAAAGCCCCTGATTTTGGCAAATCCTATTTGCTTCTTGGGTATTCACCCATCCAACAATTCAACCCAACAGTTTAGCGCAAATACTCATGATGGTGTCACTGATTATTAATATGATATGCAAATGCCATAGGTAAATTATTGGTAATTAGAAATATATAAAATTCAGAATACAACTCCTAGATTTAATTAGATAAATTACTTTTCCTTCCAGAACAAAAACTTATATAATACTTTGATTATACTTTGGCAACATATTTCTGATTGCATTAAAATTCCACAATTACATTAAGCACATCATTAACAGTACAAAAATAATGTATATTACAAAAAACTCTACAAAAGGCTAGAATATAAAAGAAGTGAATAAGTAAATGCAGATATCTAAAGGTAAAATGTACCTGAGATGGGATTCCATGATTCTATCCATCCGTTTATAAAAGGGTCTGGATGTAAAGTAGCCACTCCAGTAATGATCATCCCGGTCGGCATAAGTGAAAAAATCCCCACTTACAACAGGAAACATCGATTGTCTCTTCTCTCTCTGATTTGCATCTGCTTTATCCAGCGCATCAAAATAATCTGATAAAGTTCCAAACTGTATCTAGTAAAAACAAACGTTGCACTTCAGTTAGTCATTTCTACCTCAATATTATTTACTTCTTACACTAGAAGGAAAAGTTAATAAATATTTAAGTTGTGCTTCCTTCCAGGTTAAGATAAAAATATGGCTCAGATTTCACAAAACTCAGAAGCAAGGAGAAAAGTATCAATGACTTTTTTTTTTTTTGAGAAAGCAGAATGTGAATATGTATATGTGTGTGTCGCCATAAAAGAAATAAGGGTCACAAACAGAAAGAAATATAGGGTTAACTTTGTATCCAAAAGATATAGATGGGCTCAGGGAAATATACACAATAATGGTGAAAAATTATTCAATGGTCTGAATATTTCTGAATCTCACTTTTCTCATCTATGTAATAAGGGACTTTGGATAATAAAAATTTCTTTGAAATCAAAACTTAAGAATCTATAGCATACTGGCTCAGTGCCTGTAGCACAGTGGTTACAGCGCCAGACCCAGGCTGGAGGGTTCAAACCCAGCTGGGTCTGCTAAACAATGACAACTATAACTCCAATAACAACAACACAACAAAAAAACATGCCAGGCGTTGTGGTGGCACCTGTAGTCCCAGCTACTTGGGAGGCTGAGGCAAGAGAATCACTTAAGCCCAAGAGTTCAAGGTTGCTGTGAGCTGTGATGCCAAAGCACTCTACCCAGGGTGACAGCTTGAGACTCTTGTCTCAAAAAAAAAAGAAAAGAAAATAATCTATGGCACGCTAATAGCTAATATTTACGACAGAGTATACCCTTTTAAACATTTCAACTAATTTTTGGTATGAGCCTGGATGAAAATACTTCCTTCTTGGCAATTTCCCAGAGTAAAATTAGGTAAGTGATCTTGTAGGCTTTCTCACAAACTTATTCAATCTTTAAGGATTGAAAAACAGGGAGGATGGGTGGAGGGAGCATAATTGGTGGGACCACACCTACAGTGCATTTGATAAGGGTACATGTTAAATTTACTAAGTGGAGAATATAAATGTCTTAACACTATAACTAAGAAAATGTGGTGAAGGCTATGTTAACCAGTTAGATGTAAACATTTTAAATGGTATATAAAACCAGCACATTGTGCCCCATGATTGTATTAATATACACAGCTATGATTTAATAAAAGAAAAAGAAAAAGAAATGCAGTTCTACCCGAAAAAAAGAAAAAGAAAAATGATCCTCTTTCACTGCTACAATAGTTTCAAAAGTAAGTTTTTAATTTTTTCTAGAAAGTCTCTTGTAGCTCATAGAAAGTAAATACGTGGGATACCTAAAATAAATGAAAATATCTAAATAGTTTTGACATGAGAAGACAACCAATATAATCGCAAACATAAGAAAACTATAGAAGGACAACACATAGAAAAATCACATAAATTGTTAAATAAGAGATAACAAATGGTTAACTCGCTTGGCTAGCCAGTCCAAATGTCAATTTTTCAGCCATCTACACTCAATTTGCTTTTGTTCTCCTTTTAATTAAAATAAAATAAATTTATGCTTCTAGTTAAAACAAAGGAATATTAAGTGTCCTACAAAAACCAGTTAACTCAATTAACTAGATAAGCTCTACAGAGAAAACAATCTGAAAATATCAAAGAGTAACCAAAGCAGCCAGTACTGAAGGGACAAAAATTCTGAGGAAAAGAAAATGACTCAAGGTGAAACCTCCACTCTGCCAAGTTTTTATCTTGAAGTATTGGTACAATCCCTGCACACAATTATGCCTTACAAAAAGCAATGCCCTAGAACAAGCAATGGATAGAGTTCAGCTTCTAGTCATGAAAAGACATTCTGCAAATAAGGACAAATTCCCCAACTAAGGGAATTATAAAATCCTACTACAAAACTCAGATTGGTAATGAAACACTGAATGTTCACTTAGAAAAATATACCCACTTTAACAGCTTTTATTTAACATTATACTGAAGGAAGCTTCTATCTTTCAGTCTATTTTCTTGCCATTCATTGCACAAGGCAAGAAAACAGACTGAAAGGTATAAATCTCTGGAAAGGAAGACATAAATATGTCATGTATCATATACAGAAAATACAAAAAGAATCCATAAATAACTAAAATTAATAAATAAGTTTTAAAAAATAAGTTTAGTAAGGTTACTAAATATAAGGTTAAATGCAAAAGCCAACTGTACACGTTTTATTACACGAAGAATGTACTATATTCATGGATTAGATGGCCCAATATTTCTAAAAAAGTAAATTGTACTCAAATTGAACCACAGATTCAATGCAAACCCAATGAACCCCCCACAGCCCCCAATTTCTTTTTTTTTTTTTTGGTAGAAATTAAAAAGCTGCCCTAAACCTGTTTAGAACTACAAAAGACCAATGATAACCAGTGTAATCTTGAAAAGAATTAAATTGGAAGACATATACTACTGGATATTAAAACCTATTAGAAAGCTGTAGTAATCAAGATAATGTGAGACTGGTCAAATAGACCAAAAAAATTAAATAAAGAGTCTAGACACAGACTCGTGACTAACGACAAATATGACCCTGCAGTTCAGTGCGGGGAATGTGGCCTTTAATAAATGGTGCCGGATATCTGTAGGGACCAAACTGTATCTTGATCCCTACCCTCACACGATTCACAGCAACTCATTCCAGATACAGACCTAAATGTTGAAGATAGGACAATACCACTTCTAGAAGACAGCTTAAAAAAAAAAAATGTATTTTCACAACCACAAAGTAAACAAAAATTTCTTAAATGGAACCTAACAAGTACTAACCATAGAGAAATGTACAATTATATTCAACAAAAGACAGACTACATACAGACAATAACATAAATTTTATCTAAAAAAAGACTCAATCCAAAATATGTAACAGAGCTATGAACAGAAAGAAAAAGATAAGATGACCCAAATTTCCGTGGAAAAATAAAAAATTTAACTATCTACTTCACAAAAAAAGATACCAAAATGGCATGAAACTTAAAAAAGAGGCTAAACCTCATCAACCACAGAGAAATACACAATATAATCATTCCACGAAAAGGATAAAAATGAAAAAGAAATCCTGAGAACATAAAATTGAGTAAGGGTGTGAACAACTAAAACTGTCACACAACACAACTACTGATGTATCTATTTTGCAATATGACTGGGTAACAGATGCACTAATGTTGAATGTGTACATATTCAATGACCAAAAAATTCCATCTCATTTTATACTCAAATAAACTCATACACAAGTGACCAAACAGGCAAAAAATATTCAAAAAAGCTTTACTGTAATAGATAAAAACCAAGAACAACACTCGACAAGGAAATAATGGATCAACTGCGGTATATTCATTAAATGAATGCTGAGACTACAGTGCACTGGGAAGGAATAAAACACTTACACCACATGCAGAAACATGGATGAACCTCCCAAAGACAGTAAGGAACAGGGAAGAGCCAGACACGAGAAGGTACACACTTGAGATTCCCTTCACACAAAATTCAAGAACAGGCAACAGAAAGCAAAGCAGCAGGAGGTGGTGACTGGGAAGAGAATCTGAGGCCCTTTACAGAGCACTACACATGTGCTAAGCTTGATCTGGATGGTGGGTACTTGGGGGTCTTTGAACTTGAAAAGTTCTCAGTATACTTATGGCTTGTGCACTTCTCCTCTATATGTGATCCTTTAATTTTTAAAATTACTATTAAAGAACTGTTCTCATGGGCAAATGAAGGAGGAAAAAGGTAAAATACTAAATATTTCACATATTAGCGTTATCTTTGAGGAAAATACAGAGATAATTTAAACACAGTTCCTATACTCAGAGTTCACAATCTGGCAAAACTTCCCTTGTAAATAACTAGAAAAAGCTTGATATCTTAATCTGTTTCACATTATTTAAGTTTACTCAATAAACTTGATTTCTTAGTATGGAAACCAAGGCCCATCATCAGCTTCTCATTTCCTACACGGAAACATCACTTCCTTTCTATGTTATTTTCACAGATCTTCTAACGTATTAAAGGCTAATGTCTGAAATAATAAATATGCTGAATAATAAAATTTCTTTTTTTTTTATTTCATTTTTTGAGACAGATTCTCAAGTAGACACCCTGGGTAAGTGCTGTGCCATTACAGCTCACAGCAAACTCCAACTCTTCGGCTTAAGCAATTCTCTTGCCTCAGCCTTCCAAGCAGCTGGGACTACAGGCGCCTGCCACAACATAAATTTTCTTATTTAGAGTCTCTAGCATGCATTTTCAAAAGACCTTAAATGACTTATTGTCTCTGCACTCTGGAAACAGGGAAATAAAAAGGAGAAAAGAAAAGAAAGACTTACGGATTTCACACAAAGAAATGATAAACATTCAAGGTGATGAATATCCTAAATTCTCTAATTTGGTCATCACACATTGTCGGCAAGAATCAAAATAGCACATGTCCCCCTTAAATATGTATAATTATGTAATTAAAGAAAAAGATTGATTGACCAAATGCAACCTATGGCTTTTATTTGAATTCTAACCCAAACAAAGCACTTGTTTAAAAAAAAAAATGAGGTCAGAAAAAGCATTTGTTTAAAAAAATGAGATTAGGGCAGTGCCTGTGGCTCAAGGAGCAGGGCGCTGGCCCCATATACCAGGGGTAGCAGGTTCAAGCCTGCCCCTGGCAAAAACTGCAAAAAAAAAAAAGAAAACAAAAAACTGAATCTATCCAGATAATGTGAATTATCCAGATAATATGATAATAATCATATTATTATTAATTTTTTAGATGTGCTAATAGTATTGTGATTGTATCTTTAAGCAGAATCCTTATCATTTAGCGATAAGGGAACCGTTCCAGACAAAACCACATAACATCTGAGATTTGTGCCAATCTAATCAGAGGCGGGTGAGACAGCACAGGGCACAGTTGAAACCAGACTGGCCTTGAGTTAACAAATACTGTTGTTAAGCTTTCAATATGGGGAGAAGGGGACTATTTTTGGTATTCTCAAAACTTTAGGCTACATTTTAAATTTTCCATGAAGGGGGAAAAAAAAAAAGAGTAAGAACCAGAGGCAAATAATTAATTTTAAAAGTTTCCTCCTTTAAGAAAAATGTTAGTGTGTTCTCTGGACATAAGATATTTGTTTGCAAAATTCATGACATGTTCATCATATCTGCCAGTCACACTACTAAATCACAAGGATGCAAACATCAGAGAGAAACAATAAAACTTTCAATGCTTGCAGAAAAACGGGATATGGATGAAAAATAAATACCACAATTTAGTAGGTACATAGTTTCAATCATGTAAAAATAATTCCTCTCTAAAGAGTGGTAAGTAGCAAAAGGACAACGTTAGAAATAGAACTACAGTATGCAATAATTTTCTTCCTAATGAATTATGCTTTTATATAAGAATTATGTATTTTAAGAAATACTGGGATGAAAGATAAAGAAACTAATAATTCATGGTATAGTGTCATTAAATAATAAAGGCTCAACTTCAAATACAGTATCATAAATAAATGTTTTCCTCATTACCTTTACATTGAACTTAGGTTGAGAATTCATATAATCAAAAAGCCGCTGGTAATTCTTGAACTGCAAATCCCATTCTGTGTACTCAGAGTAGCGGAAATCATCTCCCAGTGGGGCCAGGAGAACTTTACTACGAAAAAGCTTTGACTTCTTTCGGTACTGATCTAAGAGCAACGAAGCCCTACAAAAGAAAAAGGGGAAATGTGAATTAGATTAAGAAAAGGCCAACAGGGCAACTCATTAAAAAAGAAACAGCTAAATGCAAAAGCGTATTATATTCAATAAAATTATTGTACATTTAATCTATAGTCTAGTTAATATAATTTCAAAGCACATTTTATAAACTACCACACTAATTTTCATTAACTATTTAAAATATTCATAAGTTCTTATCAGAAAGAAAAACTTTAACAGTTTTCCAATGGATTATCCTTAGAGAAATATAGTCATATTCCAAATTTGGCGTGTAATTACCAGGGTGTCAATGTCTTCCTGAAGCTTACCTACAGAGATGGAATCCCAGGTAGCCCGTGTTTCAGAATAATTTAGTCCAAGAAGACAATAAGGAGTTTTCATCTACATAAACTACCAAGTTTGCTTTGCCATAATATTGATTTTCTAATCTAAAATTATCTGATTAAATATAAAGAGGTGCATTTAGAACAAAATCAAGAGAAATGAATAAATCTTAATCTATAACAATTTAGAGACCATATTTTCTCTTCTCAAGGAGAAAAAAATTGATTCACTTAACACTTGCGATCAATAATCTACATATGTCACAGTGTCCTTTTAAATACTAAACACTAAACAAAGCTTAAGAGTTGAATTAGCTATTTTGGTTTCTACCTCCCAAGGCCCTAACCCGTGAGTCAAAGGATCAGTTAAACACAATGTGCTGATGTGATGGGTCAGCTTTTATATTTCACATTCTAGCATTCTCCAGCATATCCTTTGTAAAAGGTTGAATTGGGAAATCATTTAAGGAAGTCCAGCAAACCAATGATAGGGAAGGGCTTGAGAAAATGGAAGTGAACAAGCAGATGAACACAGTGTTCAAAAAACCAAAGCTTTCAAAATTAGTGAAAAGGGGGGAGGAGGCAAGGTGGCCAACTGAAGCCAGCTTTCAGCAGAGGCTCCCATCCAGAGGGAGAAATAATGGCCAGGAATAACCCAATAAAATGGAAGATCGGGAGCTGAGCTGAGAGAGAGAATCAACAGGTTTGCATCACCCCTACTGCAACTAGCTGGGACTTCAAGGAAACAAATTTCAGGTACAAAACCCATCCCAAAGAGGACGGGAATCTTTCCTCTCCCTTCCCCCCAGGAGGGAAGCTTGAGGAAAATAAAGAATAGAGGACCTTTTGTTTCACCGAAGGAAGAGAACACTGAGAGCCGGGACTCCCTCCACAGAGAGATACCACTGCAAGCCCAGGCAGGCTCATCCCTGGGCCAAAAGTTGATCTAATAGTCTCCCTACCTTCCTCAACTCCCAATCTACCCCTCTGCCCTGTCCTGGCGGTCTGGAAGACTATCCCCGGCAAAATCCAGAGAGTTTGGCAGACTTGTGCTAGACCCTGTTAGTCTTGTTGTTGTGGGAGTGTGAGATTCTCCCCTTCCAGTTCTTGCCTGTGGTGGGAGTGAGGGGTGTCTTAGTTGCTTATATATCTCCACAGCTGAGATTTCAGCCCAAAGCCACTGATTCACTAGGATTGGACAGAGACTAGCTGAATACTGGTCAGCGCCATCTAGCCCCACCACACCAAGCAGGTCCCCAGAGTTTCAGGCTGTAGTTCTGAATGAGACCTTTGTAAAGCTTTAAGGGAAAAGCTGCAATCACCAGTCCCAGTTCTTTGGTAAAGGGTTGGTTAATTATGATTACAGGAGCCCTTGATTCATTTCACCTTGCCAGCTTCTCTAGTCAAATGATGGAAAATAATCATGGGACAGAATCCGGAAAAACTCTGGCAACATGAATAATCAGAGTAGATCAACTCCCCCAAGGAATGACAAAGGACACGCAACAGAAGATCCCACTCATAAACAAAGGCTAAGATGTCAGAAATTTAGTTCAGAATTTGGATTGCAAATAAGATTAACAAAATGGAGGTAAAGAGGGAATGAGAAGTTCAAGAAGCAATTCAAAAGTTGTCTGATGAATTCAAAGACAAAATCACCAAAGATTTTGACACCTTGAGTCAAGAACATGCAGCCCTCAAAGATCTGACAAATACAGCAGAATCCCTCACTAACGGGATGGAGCAGGCAGAAGAAAGGATCTCTGACGTTGAAGACAAAGCTTTTGAAAGCTCCCAAAGATCCAAGACGAAGAGAAGTGGAGAGAAAAAATGGGATCATTCTCTGAGAGAAAAGTGGGACCACTCCAAAAAAGCAAACATTCGCCTCATAGGATTCCCTAAAGGAGAAGGGGATTGTCCGAAAGGCACAGATACTCTACTCCAAGAGATAATTGAGGTGAACTTCTCAAGCACGGCAAAGATACTGAAATTCAGATAACAGACAGTTTCAGAACCCCAGCACGACTCAATCCAAATAAAGCATCTTCCAGACACATTGTAATTAACTTTGCCAAAGTTAATATGAAGGAAAAAATCCTGTGAGCATCCAGATGTAAGAAAATCATAACCTACATGGGGAAGAATATTAGAATGACTGCAGATCTTTCTACTGAAAATTTTTAAGCCAGAGGACAATGGTCATCAACCTTCAATCTTCTAAAACAAAACAACTTTCAGCCCAGCATCCTGTATCCAGCTAAATGAGGAAGAAGTTAAATACTTTAATGACATACACACGTTGAAGAAATTTGCCATAACCAAACTAGCTCTTCAGGATATCCTCAGACCCATCCCCCATAATGACCAGCACAATGCTATACCACCAAAGTAAACTCACTCTGAAATTCTTCACTAAAACCCTATTTCCACAGTGGTGAAAACATTCAAAATGTCCACTTAACTTACGAAAAACTTGATACCCAAAATACAACCAGACTTACCAATACTTTCAATTAATGTGAACAACTTAAACTGTCCTCTTAAGAGGCACAGGTTGGCTGACTGGATACAAAAATTCAGGCCAGATATCTGCTGCATACAAGAATCTCACCTTACCTTAAAGGATAAATATAGACTCAGGGTGAAGGGATGGGCATCTGTAATCCAGGCAAATGGAAATCAGAAAAAAGCAGGGGTGGCAATTTTATTTGCAGACACACTAGGCTTTAAACCAACAAAAGTAAGGAAAGACAAAGATGGTCACTTCATATTGTTAAGGGAAATACTCAAAATGTTGAGATGTCAATTATTAACATTTATGCACCCAACCAGAATGCTCAATTTATAAGGGAGACCCTAACAGACATTACCAATTTAATACCTTCTAGCACCATAATAGTTGGAGATTTTAACACCTCTCTGGCAGTGTTGGATAGATCCTCCAATAAGAAACTAAGCAAAGGGTGGTGCCTGTGGCTCATCAAGTAGGGCACCGGCCCCATATACCAAAGGTGGAGGGTTCAAATCTGGCCTCGGCTGAACTGCAAAACAAAAATAGCCAGGCACTGTGGCGGGCGCCTGTAGTCCCAGCTACTCGGGAGGCTAAGGCAAGAGAACAGCCTAAGCCCAGGAACTGGAAGTTGCTGTGAGCTATGTGACACCACGGCACTCTACTGAGGGTGATAAAGTAAGACTGCCTCTACAAAAAAAAAAAAGAAAACTAAGCAAAGAAATTTTGGACTTAAACTTCACCATACAACAAAAGAATTTAACAGACATCTTCAAAACATTTCATCCTAAAAAAACTGAATACACATTCTTCTCATCAGCCAATGGAACATCCACCAAAATTGATCACATCTTTGGTCACAGATCTAACGTCAGCAAATTTAAAAGCATAGAAATTATTCTTTGTATTTTCTTGGATCATGACACAATAAAAGTTGAACTCACCAATAACAAGCATCTGCATACTCATACAAAGACATGGAAACTAAATAACTTTCCGCTGAATGATAACTGGGTCATAGATGAGATTAAAAAGGAAACTGACAAATTTTTAGAACAAAACAATAATGAAGACACAAATTATCAGAACCTGTGAGATACTGCAAAGGCAGTCCTAAGAGGGAAATTTATAGCTTTGCAAGCCTTCCTCAAGAGAACAGAAAGAGGAGAAGTCAATAACTTAATACGATATTTTAAACAACTGGAAAAGGAAGAGCATTCCAATCTGACACCAAGAGGAAGAAAAGAAATAACTAAAATTAGAGCAGAATTAAATAAAATTGAAAACAAAAGAATTATTCAAAATATCAATGAATCAAAAACTTGGTTTTTTGAAAAACTGAACAAAATTGATAAACCTTTGGCCAACCTAAACAAAAATAGAAAATTAAAGTCCATAGTATCATCAATCAGAAATGACGAAGGCAAAATAACAAGAAACACCTCAAAAATTGAAACTATCCTTAATGAATACTACAAAAAAATTTATTCTCAGAAATATGAAAATCTGAAAGAAATTTACCAATACTTGGAAGCACACCAACTTCCTAGACTTAATCAGAAAGAATTAGAAATGCTGAACAGACCTATATCAAGTACTGAAATAGAATCAACTATATGAAATCTCCCAAAAAAGAAGAGTCACATCAGAATTCTACCAAACCTTTAAAGAGGAACTAGTACCTATATTACTGAAACTTTTCCAAAACATTGAAAAAGAAGGAATACTTCCCAATACATTCTATGAAGCAAATATCACCCTGATCCCCAAACCAGGAAAAGATCAAACGAGAAAAGAAAACAATAAACCAATGAACATAGATGCAAAAATATTCAATAAGATCCTACCAAACAGAATCCAGCAACACATCAAACAAATTATACACCATGACCAAGTGGGTTTTAACCCAGGGTCTCAAGGCTGGTTCAATATACGTAAATCTATAAATACAATACATCACATAAACAAACTAAAAAATAAAGACCATATGATTCTCTCAATTGATGCAGAAAAAGCTTTTGACAATATCCAGCATCCTTTCATGATCAGTACGCTTAAGAAAATAGGTATAGAAGGGACTTTTCTTAAACTGAGAGAGGCCATCTACAGCAATCCCACAGCCAATATCATATTAAAAGGAGTAAAATTGAAAATATTTCCACTCAGATCAGGAACCAGGCAAGGTTGCTCATTGTCTCCACTGCTTTTTAACATTGTAATGGAAGTCTTAGCCATCACAATCAGGCAAGAGAAGGTGATCAAGGGTATACACATAGGGTCAGAGGAGATCAAACTCTGATCAAAACTCTTCACAGATGATACAATTTTATACCTAAAAAACCCCACAGACTCAACCACAAAACTCTTAGAAGTGATCAAGGAATATAGCAGCACCTCAGAAAACCCCAGGACTCAACCACAAAACTCTTAGAAGTGATCAAGGAATATAGTAGCGCCTCAGGATACAAAATCAATACTCGCAAATCAGTAGCTTTTGTATATACCAATAATAGCCAAGCCAAAAAAACAACAGTCAAGGACTCTATTCCCTTTACAGTTGTGCCAAAGAAGATAAAATATTTGCAAATTTGCCCAACAAAAGACATGAAAGATCTCTATAAAGAGAATTATGAACCTCAAGAAAAGAAATAGCTGAAGCTATTAACAAATGGCAAAATATACCATGCTCATGGCTAGGAAGAATCAACATTGTTAAAATGTCCATATTACCAAAAGTAATTTACAAATTTAATGCAATCACCATCAAAGCACCACCATCATACCTTAAAGATCTAGAAAAAATATTACTTCATTTTATATGGAACCAGATAAAACCTCAAATAGCCAAGACATTGCTGAGAAATAAAAACAAATCAGGAGGAATCACACTACTAGACTTCAAACTATACTATAAATCTATAGTGATCAAAACAGCATGGTATTGGCATAAAAATAGAGAGGTAGATGTATGGAACAGAATTGAGAACCAAGAGATAAACCCAGACACTGATTATCATTTGATCTTTGATAAGCCCATCAAAAATATAAATTAGGGGAAAGATTCCCCATTTAACAAATGGTGCTGAGAGAATTGGCAGGTGACTTGTAGAAGACTGAAACTAGACCCACATCTTTCACCATTAACAATTGACTTTCTCTGGATAAAAGATTTAAACTTAAGACGTGAAACTATAAAGATTCTTGGAGAGAGTGCAGGAGAAACACTTGAAGAAATTGGCCTGGGAGAATACTTTGTGAGGAAGACCCCCAGGGCAATTGAAGCAACACCAAAAATACATTACTGGGATCTGATCAAACTAAAAATCTTCTGCACAGCCAAGAACACAGTATGTAAAGCAAGCAGACAGCCTTCAGAATGGAAGAGGATATTTGTAGGTTATGCTCTGACAAAGGTTTGATAACCAGAATCCACAGAGAACACAAACTTATTAATAAGAAAAGAACAAGTAATCCCATTTCGTTGTGGGCAAGGGACTTGAACAGAAGCTCCTCTGAATAAGATAGGTGCATTGCCTACAGGCACATGAAAAAAATGCTCATCATCTTTAATCATCAGAGAAATGCAAATCAAAACCACTTTGAGATATTATTCCATTCAACTCCAGTAAGAGTGGCTCACATAACAAAATCCCACAACTACTGATATTGGCGTGGATGTGGAGAAAAGGTAATACTTCTGCACTGCTGGTAGGAGTGCAAGCTAATATGTCCCTTTTAGAAAGAAATATGGATAATACTCAGGGATCTAAAAGTACAACTGCTGTTTGATCCTGCAATTCCTCTTCTAGGTATATATCTAAAAGACCAAAAATCACTTTATAACTAAGATATTTACACCAGATTGTTCATTGCAGCTCAATTCATAATAGCCAAGTCATGGAAGAAGCCCAATGCCCATCGACCCATGAAAGGTTTAATAAATTGTGTTTTATACACACACACACACACACACATATATATACACCATGGAATATTATGCAGCCTGAAAAAGGGTGGAGACTTTACCTCTTTTCCTTTTACATGGATAGAGCTGGAACATATCCTACTTAGTAAAGCATCTCAAGAATGGAAGAAAAAATATCCAGTGTACTCAGTACTATTATAAAACCAATGTAAAATTAGTCACACTTTCATATGAAGAATAGATCACAACTATGGCCCAAATTGAAGGTGGTTAGGGGTGGAGGGGAAGGTCAGATCAAGGGAGGGTGAATGGTGGGATCGCACCTATGGTGCATAATGCAAGGGTATATGTCGGATCTATTAGTATAGAATATAAATGTCTTAACACAATAATTAAGTAAATGAGATGAGATATATATTTACCAGTGTGATGTAAGCATTCCTAATTCTATATGAAATCAGCACACTGTAACCATAAATGCATTCATGTATACATGATCTATGTGTTTATGATTTAATAAAAAATTAATTAATTAACTCAAAATAAATTAGTGAAAAAAGTGGCAAGTATAAATTTTCCCTCAATGTTCTCACTTCAAAAATTATCCAAGAGTAAATTCCAATTCACAGTATAAAAATGTATGAAAGTAACTCAAAAAACATCAATGATGGAAAGAGGCATTTTTTAAAAAAGAATTTCACTAAATGACTAAAATTATAATCTCACATGCTCTTTCTACATTGTCTCTGAAATTGCTTTTCAAATTTAAAATTGTATCAATAACTTAATAACGTGGTAAGTAAATAGTAACCAGTGTTCTTACATAATATATAATGCTTAGTCTTCTGAGATTAGCATTTGCACATTCCTTAATCCTTCCTATTAATTTAGTAACATTCTACATTTACCAAAAGCACTTTTAGATTATAATTTACAATAAAAAACACCACAATTAAGATTTGCCACACAGAAACAGAAATAAGATCCCCCAAAATAAAAAAAAGAAACAAATATATAAACCACAGGCAAAAAAAAAAAAATACTATGACTATGCATTCAACTAGATATCCCCACACAGCTTGAGGGGAAAAGGGTTACTCTAGACCAGTGGTTCTCGACCTTCGTAATGCCACAAACCTTTAATACAGTCCAAAGGGGTCGTGACCCACAGGTTGAGAACTGCTGCTCCAGACCTACTACCGTATCTTACGCATATGTGCCTAAAGCACATATATAGGAAGGAAATCACAAACTTTAATGACATGCCTTTTACATGTGGCATCTATGCTGACTCCAACGCTCCTGCTCAGAAAGCATCAACCCTGGGAAGGCCAGGTAACCAGCCCATACCATCTGTAGTTCACCACATACTTAGTGAACTCATGATAAATCAATTGAGCAACCGGAGTACATGCAGACACAACTGCTCTTGATTTATTCTACCAGGTAAGAAATGTCAACTTTTCTATAATCAGGAAGAAAAAACAAAATCCCCACAACATCAAATCATCTGACATTCAATGGAAATGCCAACTTAACATATATAGTGCTCAGCCAAAAAGAACTTGATGAAGAATGATACTTCTCTATTTGCAAAGTAGAGGAACTTGCTGAACTGGACATATCAAATGGTGCCACCTGTATATTATATCTCATTTTCTTTACGGTCTTTCACATAGGAAGCTGAAAGATGCCAATGAGCTGGAATGCCAGTGTTTGATCTCCATTCATCACCAGATCAAAAAGGTGGTGATAGTCAGATGTAAAGTGACCAGTAAAGATTTCAAAATGTGTCAGAAGATTTAAAAAAAAAAAAAAAGCAACCTATTTAAGTATTATATAGATTCATGCTCCTGTGTGGAACTCCTTGAGCACAATGCATGACATCAAGGGGCAATCACTGAAGGGTTAGATGAGACACCAAAAGAAATACAAAAATGCCTCCCCCTCCCCAATAATGTTCCTCAAACGGGTAGTCTCAGCAGCATCAAAAAGACAGAAAGAGAGGCTAACAATACCTATGAATGCACTGGGACTCTACAACTGAAACATATGGCTAACCTTAAAACTGTTCCCCATTCCTGATCACCTGTGCAGACAGGAGTCATGAAACTAACCACCTGTAAATACAAAAAGCTGTTTCCCCAAGTAAGCACAGGCAAAGGTCCTCTCCTTTTCACTGTATCTTCTGCTACATCATACTGGCTTATTCTCCAATGCCTACCTAGCCTGACCCTAGATAGAAAGCAAGCTGTTCAGAGTTCCTCACTGGTTCTCACTGGTTCCCACTGTTGTAGGAACCAGGAAAGTGGGATCCTGGGCTGTTTTTCAAAACCTATGAAAGCCGGATTTCGAGAGAAGGGCCCCATGGCAAGACTGCCATGTTGAAACACCTTCAAGTCTACCACAGTGAGAGTACTGCACTGGAACAGACTTTGTCTCCACAAAAAAAAATAAAAAAATTATCTGGGCCCAGTGGTGCACACCTGTGGCCCTAGCGACACTCAAGGCTGAGGAAGGAAGATCACCTGAGCCAAGGAGTCTGTGGTTGCAGTGAGCTGTGACTGCACCACTGCACTCCAGCCTGGGCGACAGAGTTAGACTCTGCCTCTAAAGTAAAAATTTAAAAAATTTTAAAAAAGGAAAAAAGATCAAATTTCACCTTTTTCCTTCCATTTTTTTTATTTCATCGATGTTGTTTCACTGTCATAAATTAACATTGATTTATGCAATTATGTTTCATTACTAAATCACTAACAAATGACTCAAAAAAGAGATGTAACCCCTTAATATAACTTCTTTTTTAAAAAATTTCAGATTGATATGAGGGTATAAATGTTTCAGTTCCACTGTTTTCATTTCTAAGGCAAAGTTCAAGTTGTCATGAGTCCTTCACCCCGGGGGTGTGCTGTATAACCCCTTCCATCATGTAATCACATTTTTTCAGTGAAACTTTTAAAAAATAAATTGATTTGATAGTGCAAAATCTTAATTTATTTATAGGGTTACATTATTTTCCTAGCACAGTTTAGTGTTTTTATATTACAACACAGTTTCATTTTTATTTGTTATATACCACTAATTTTTAAGTGAAGGTATTAAATTTTAAAACCACCAATACTGGAAACTATAGGTAACTTGGTTCATAAGATGCTTTCATCATTAACATAATTTTCTTCTAAAGAAATGATTCATTCCTTTGGTTTTTATTTAAGTGTATTTAAGTATAAATATTCCTAATTAAAGTTTTCTATATGTCAAAGACATCAGAACGATATGTGTTCAGAGCTGGGTGGCACTCACAATCACTGAAATTGTTATTAAGGGAACAGATAATTACACTCTTTATGTGTTCCATTTCAGTAAATGTGTTTTTACAGTTGGGGTGCTTTTTCTCATCAATTTTTTCAATAGGGACCGGAAAGCACATGAAATCAATCAAACACAGCTTCCAGAACATAGGCAAAGGAGATAGTAATAATTGATTACAAGTTATCCAGTGGATATTGGCCTAACATTGTTCAGTTTCTATTAAACTATAACACATAAAGAGGTATAGTAGAGGCTCTGGCCTTTTTTAGTGACTTGTGGTTTGAACAGATAGCTCAAAGAAGGATCATGTTGGCTACTGAAGCCCATTTGTTCAAACCTGCAGCAACTATCAGCTGAGTAGCTATCTTATTTGAGATGTTGTCTTCTTCTAAAACATATATTTTCTTACCTGCTATGAACATTTCCAGCATGTATTGTTTCTGGGGGGACTCCCCAGGGACAACCAACTCTGCCTCCGGGAAGCCGTTTAAAATCAAACTGGCAGCATATTTTAGGATCAGGTCCACAAGTATGAGGGATGTCATAGCTGTAGAAGGGCATCATGTGGCATAAAATATCCGTGACAGATCCCAGATCTGAAATAAAGAGCCGACACACAACCTACATTTTATTACATTTGTTTTCCCAAAAACTATTCAAAACGCTGTTGGTTTATACATATATATAAGATCTAATCAACAGTCCCTTTAACTCCTAGAACAGATACCCCAGCAGTACTTAATGCCAACGGTCTGAAGGAAGATACACATCTCAGCCTCTAGGCCTCTTGTATCTACCTAGGGCAGAGACAGAAAAGCCCCATCAGCAACCAGCGTCTGCGGGCCTGGAATGATACAACTGAGCAGAAGTAAAAGACACACCAGCTCATCTAAAATCAAGGCCACGTCCATCCTTGGCCACAAAGAAAGACCATTACCTTAGCTGCAGAGGCTGGGTGGGGAAAGAAGGGTACAGAAGAGAACTGGAAGAACAAAGGCAGAAGGCGGGATGCGGCTTATGAGAACACTGGACAAAGTCCCACTAGGTTCTTGCAGGGAGGACTAGAAGGGGAACTAAGAGGGCTGTTCAAGAGTCCCTCCCTATTTCACCAAAAGAGAGCTGGTGGGGGCATTTTTCACCAAGAAGGGAGCACAGAAAAGGAAAAATTAATTTTCAAAAACAAAACAAAAAAAGATGAGGAAAATGAGCAGTGGCAGTGATTCCTACTGCAGAATTGTTGTCCTTAAAACCACCATTTTATTAAATGTTGATACCACTGCCCTGGAGAGCTCAGAAGCCTACAACCATGCGAGATGGGAGGACTTAACCAGAAGTTAAAAGTGATCATCTTTGTGATTACCCCCCCTTTTTTTTATGTACAGCTTTCCAATCTTCAGCAATGTATTGCTTTTACAATACAGAAGATAAAAGGGAAACAAAAAAGAAACAATTTACATTTTTAAGGAATAACTACTTCATTAAGAATTGGAACATACAAACAAGTTCATCTTAATTTGAAAACATCTTTTCAAAAGCAACATGTTCAAATTCACTGGATAAGTCCTAAAATTCTCCAGTTTTGTTCATTTGGTTAAAATAATTACCACTTAATTACCAAATTTAAAACTACTAAACTCTATATATTTCAGTGCTGTCAGCTGTTGCTCTGAATCACATTCACGGGAGTGACACATGGATGCTGGTCACAGACACTTGCTACGTGCATGTAGGCCATCTGTCCCAAGTGCCAGAGCTGATGGCAACCTCCCTTTTCTTTCTCCTATGGACAAGGACATTTTTAACACTCCACTAATTCTTCTTGTACTCTACTGTGTAGAGGCTCATTTGTGCATTTAATTTTATCTGCTGCATTTGGTTGTGTCTGCATTTTATTAAATTCTACTGTAATTTTCTTATAGGAAAGGATGTTTTCTATATTTCTTGCTAGTACAGTATTAAATACATAAAAGTACTCAATAATTCCTTACTGACTGGTATTTACAGGCAATTTAAATGTAGACAATCATTTAAAGTATGGCTTCTTCAAATCACCAATGCTTCGCTTTTCAAATTAACGTGCTCCTTTGTATTTCATCAAACTACATAGGACACAACTCCTTGCAAATTCTTGTACTCCCTACAGGTTTAATTTTTCAGAATTAGAAATCTGTATAGTTAATTGCTTTTCTTCCTGAAAAAGCAGCAGTACATATAAGAAACTTACCATCTAGATTTACAAATTATTTTTCTGAAATACTTAATGGGTCTAGATTACCTAGAAAAGAAAACATGATATCATGCAGTAATTTCCCAACATTGTTTTAACAAAGGAATTTTTTTCCAGATGAAATCTTACTGAAAACTCAATGCCCAAGGTTAGATGCCTGGCCTTCAGGGACTGAAGAGAATTACATTCCAATCTCTGCTCTGTACCTATAACCTGTATGATTTTTGGCAAATGGCTTAACTTACTTACGCCTCCATTTCTTCATCTCAAAAAAGGAATAATATTAGAACCTAATTTAAAGAATCCTTACAAAGAGTAAATGAGCGAGTATATATAAAGCATATAACATAACGCATGGTTCAAAGTAAGGACTTAGTAAATAAAAATAAATAAAAAACAAGGTGTTAAGAATTCAACGGAGGCTGGGCTGGCAAAGATGCCTAAATCTTGCCTGTTCTTCCCTAACGAGAGCTGCCCAGAAGCATGCCCTTGGAACAGCTGGGTGTCCACATAACATACTGTTAAAAAAGGTGATATATTGGCTCCGTGCCTGTGGCTCAACCGGCTAAGGCACCAGCCACATACACCAGAGTTCGAATCCAACCCGGGCCGGCCAAACAACAATGTCAGCTGCAACCAAAAAATGGCCAGGTGTTGTGGCGGGTGCCTGTAGTCCCAGCTACTTGGGAGGCGGAGGCAGGACACTCGCTTGAGTCCAGGAATTGGAGGTTGCTGTGAGCTGTGAAGCCACAGCACTCTATCCAGGGTGACAGCTTCAGGCTCTGTCTCAAAAAAATAAAATAAAATAGGTGATATAGGTGACATGAGGACTATTTAAAGATGACAGGGTTAGGTTTTAAAAGGCAATTCATAGAAGATGTAAAGATAAGAGAGACAGAAGAAAAGAATACTGGCTCAATATAAGATAAATGACCTGGATATCAGAACTAATCTATTCCAACTCAGTGATAAAATATGCTTTCTAAAATAGAAGGGAAACCATCTGCAAAATACTAAGTCCTTATACAAAATTTTTTACTATGTTCTATAGGTAAACATCAATCTTACTGCTTAAAAGAATCTTGACACAAATACAAAGGAAAAATAATTTAAGAATATTTTTACGCAACCTGGTTTTTTAAGACTGACACTGAATAAAACCAATGACAGCCTGAGTTCATACATTTCACAACAGCCTTGTGAAGCAACATGTAGGTCAAGGGGGATCTCCAACTTTTGTCAAACCCTACGTACCCCAATTCTGTCTCCAATAAAACTCCAACGATTTCTGCAATGAAAAGTGCTTTTTAATTGCATAATGAACCCTCTGGATAAGCATATGGGAAAGTCCAGAGAGTTTCAGAAAGTAAGCCATCGTTGGTGAATATCCAAAAGGATCGACAGCCCAGCCAGACCGAGGTTTCACTCCTGTTGATAAATAAGGTAAGTGTTACTTTTTTAAATTGATAAATGAAATTAAAAAGAAGTCATAACACATCAGACCCACCAGAGTTCTATGGTCTCCTAGGGTAATAAGACGAAGGATCTACCCAGCATCAGCCTTTCTCAAATAATCCCATCAGGACTCCACAAAGGTAGCATTCTGCCCCTGCCCTGCCAATGAAGGCAGGAGAATGCTCGCTGAAATTAATGAGCTAGACTTGAAATTAGCACGTTCACATCTTAAAGTCATGGCCATTTGCAGCTGACAGAAAGACAAACAGGACCACGACCCTGTCCTCAGGGATGTCACAATCCTGTTGTCTGTGGAGTTAGCCCAGAAATTCACTGCTAAGTGACAAAAGTAATCTAACTCATTTCAACCTATGTTTCCCAAGCTCAACATTAAGGTTTTTAGTTTGTCTTTTATATCTTGTAAACAACCCAAAATTATCTCATTGTACAGTGGCAAAACTGGCCTAAATAACTGTACTATGTTCCATAAAATCTTAAAACATTTTGATGCTGGTGCTTTTTCTCTACCTAGAAGAAATCGGGCAATGTTTCACAGCTGCCTCATACCAATTATAAGAGCCAAGAACTGAAGACATATCTCTATTTCACAAAGGATAAAATGTTAAATAAAATAATAAAAATAATAAATGCACAGTTCAGAATTAATGAAGTAAGATTTTTCTTCTAGAATTATACAAATCTGATCTCGTAGTTATTCAGTATTCTCAAGTAAGGTTTCTACTTACCTATGAACTGCCATAAGTAATACTGCTATATGCACATTTTTTTCATTCAAACACCTATTGAACACCTATCCATTTTAAGACTCTGAAACACCCTGGAGTTACAAAAATGTGTTAGTCTCAATCTTGAGATCTTGATTCTAGTTTCAGAGACTTCACTCAAATAGGTACATAACACAGAGTAACACAAAAGACAGAAGAGAGAACGCTGGAGAGTAATCATACAGAATACCACAGAAGGGGAGCCAGCAAAGAGAACTGAGAAGGAAACGTCAGGATCCACAGGGGACGGAGCATGCAGAGTCAAAATGCAAAACAAAATGCATCACAACTCAGCTGACCACATAATTGTGCATTTCACATAGCTGATTTGCCTCCAAAACTTGTAGAGAAAATATTGCACTCCACTTAGCAATTGTTTTGTGTGGTGGCATGAAAGTAGGTTCTGAAACTGGGTTTAATGTATTCTAAAAATGAGCAAATGAAGTCAAGGGAGTCAGGATGTGCACTGTAAACAAGTAACTACAAACACAGCAATGTCAGACTAGACTATACCCTAAGATGCTGAGTTAGATTATCAAGACTAACTTACAGTTTTCAACAGATATGAAAACACAGATACAAATATCTTTACATGTACACACACACACACACACTCATCTCCCAACCCAGTGCACTAGGAGGACCTACATGCAATAACAACTCAGTACCAATAAGCCCAGCTTAGCTCCCAGATCTTGGCCTATAACTACCATTTTTTTTTTTTTTTTAAATAACCAGAAAGAAATGGCTTACTCCAGAGCTTAGGTCAAGAAAAGACATGATAAGCTGGGAACACATTCTCCAGTCCCAGTAAAAGAATTGTGGGGACAGAGTAAAATAACTCAGGAAACAGAGCAAAGGGACTTCCACTGGCCAAATCTGGGACAGTTGGCATGTCAAAATAAATAACGATAATTCTAGATTATACTTGAGTGAATGTAACAATCCATGAGCTCACACTGATAGAAATAAATAAACAAGAAAAAAGGACTACTTTTCCTTTTAGCATAATACCAACTAACAATCATAAAAGGAATGGTGGAATTCATCAACAATGCTAAAACCAAAGCAACAAAGTTGGGTGAGGAATAAGATATTTACCTAGTCTTATTACATTTCCCTCAAATTATTAGTTAAAAAGGGGTTAAAGAAAATACCAGGACAGTGAAGAAGCTTAGCACACACACCTTCGCCAATTCATCGAGGCTAGCGTTAGCAGTACTGGGGCAAAGGCATGTTGTGTGCCTCCTGGTACGATGGACTGAGGACAGGGGACACCACCGCAGAGATGCTGTCCAACATGGGAAAACAGAGAGGAGGGACATAGAATAACCGAAATCTCATCATGAGCAGACAAGTTCGCCCTGAGAGGCTTCCTACAAAACTGGCCTGTACTCTTTAAACGTAGAAGGGTCAAGAAAGCCAAAGAAACGTTGGAGAACTGTTCCAAATTACAGGAGATAAAAGAGACATGACAACTAAGGACAATGCATGACCCCAGAGAGGATCCTGAACCGGGAAGGGGAAAAGCAGCATTTACAAAAGATGTTATTGAGACACTCAACGAAATTTAAATATATCCGATGACCCAGATTGTTATGTCACTATTAATCTTCATAATTTGATAACTGTATTCTGAGTATATATAAAAACATCCTTGCATCTTAGGAAATATGCAATGAAGTATTTAGAGATAAAGGGACAAGGTACCTCCTTCCAGCTTGCTCTCCAAGGGTTCAGGAAAACATGCGTGTGAATCTGCGTACAGGACATATGACAGCTCTTCCTTCCTAAGCACTATCACGCAACGTTTTATAACTTTGAAATTACATTACAATTAAGTTATAAAATAAAGGAGTACTGTCCCAATAACAAAAGCAGAATAAGCTTATAAACAAGACAAAAATCACCATCAAATGCTACAACGATATCTACAAGTTTAGTATCCATCCAAGTTAATAATTACACCACTAGCAGCAATCTTTTCCACATCAAAATCATTTGATCCACACACAGGAATACCAACCTACTCAGATGCGATGGAATAAAAAATCCTTGAGAGGTAATAATGTAGAAAAGAGAGGAGGATCCAGCCAGGCGTGGTGGCTGACACCTGTAATCACAGCACTCTGGGAGGCCAAACTCGGGGATCACTTAAGCTCAGGATTTAAGAGCAGCCTGAGTAGCCTGAGGTTGTGGCACAAGCCTGTAGTCCCAGCTACTCAGGTGACCGAGGCAGGAGGATCACTTGATCCCAGTAGTTTGAAGTTGCGGTGAGCAATGATGGAGCCACTATACTCTACCCAGGGCGACAGAGTAAGACTCTGTCTCAAAAAAAAAAATAAAAAACAGGATTTAAATTATAATTTTTTAAGGTTTGATATAAAAGGAGGCAAGAACTATGGAGAGATTTAGAAAGAAATGAAGTATCTTCCTAGGGTTTTCCTTAGCATGAGGAAAATAATATTTTTTAAAAAGGAAGCAGTAAATTTAAGGAAAAATGCAATATAAGAAAATTAAAAATTTGTCAACAAAATCAGGAAAAATCATCAAAAAGATTGTGTGAATAAGATTATCAAAAAATACATAAAAGATTGTGTGAATAAGATTATCAAAATACATAAAAGTAAAAAGTGTTTTAAAATGTAAGAAATCAATCGTTTAAAAGAATAAATATACCAATTTTTGGCAAGCCTCGTAAGTTTAAAAATTAGAACATGGGTAATACAAATAATAGTTAATTCAACTAATTATTCTAAGTATATTAACTATTATTATTTAAGAGGAATCAGGAAAGACTCTTGTAATATGGATATTTTAGTCAAAAGACAACCTTAAAAACTCCAAGTTATCATGGTTAAATTTTTATAAAGTCCAAAAAAACAGAAAGGAATAGCCAAAGATTAAATAATTTAAAAAGCATCCTATATCCAAATGTAAAAATGAAGTCTCCAAAATAATAGCTGTTCTCAATTTAGAAAACAAAACCAAGAACACTAATCTAATTTACAAGACGCAGCCAAGCAACATTCAGTAAAAAACTTCATACATGTGTTTGTCATCTTTTAAAAGGTGCAAAGTGACTGAGCTAGAGAAAAATCCCCTGAACCCGGCTTTTCTCTGTATGGAATGTGTAGTGAGGCTTGCTTCGATGCTCAAGAGGCTAGTGACTAAGTGAGCAGAAGCCTGTGTTAAATAAAATTATGGGAGGCCCTTGTCTCGAATGACCTGCACACCAGACCAAAGGGAACGCCATCATTCACGCTAGGTGCCACGTAACCAAACTGAACCTGAGTAAGTTTCAGTTTTCCAAAAGACAGGAGGCCCCAGCAAGCAAAGGGGCCCAGTCTACTGAGCCATCATGATGGGGAAGTCTCTTCTGTTTTAATCTGATAGGAAAGTAAGTTTAAACTACCAATCTGGTTTTTGTTCCTGTTTCTTCTTTTCTGGCCCCCTTCTGCCTGCAGAGCCTACCTCCCCTGTTCTCATCAGCCTTTCATATTCCTTAGAAGAGATGCTACCCTCTTCATGGATCACTAAGAAAAGCCAAAAAAGGTCTAAGTTTAGATCTTTAAACTTAATTTGTAGAAATTTCATTTACTGACATCTGCGGCCTAAGAGTGAATAGTTCTATGGCATTGTAACTGTCACTATGTGTGTTCCCTACACGAGATGAAGAGAGAGTGAAGGAGCAACGTGGCTCTCAGGGCTATTGCTGAGAATCCTGAGAACACCCCCTAAGCCCGTCAAAGGTCAGCACCGCTCTGCTCTTCTCCAGGGCAGCTGGCGGCAGCGGGAACAGGCACTCTCAGGCTGCCGTGCCTGGTGTAAAAGGGAGCACCAACTCCCTTCCATCACTTTGCCTGCCTGGCTACACGGCATGGGCAGGAGGGCTGTCCCAGGCACCCTGGGTTTGAGCCAGAGTGTCCACATGTGGGCACATGAGCGTAGACTCCTTACCAGAGCCCTCAGGAGAAAACGATGGACAGAAGAAGAGAAGGGGGGAGAAAACACAGATGAGGCAGTATGAAGAAACACAAAATATTTACATTGGCTTAAAAATAAAAAAGAGGTTGATCTTAAAAAAATAAATACAGCACACAAATAGATAAAGAAGACAGAGAAAACTGGAGAAAACATGAATATAAAAGGTACAGAGAAGACAGTTTTAAACACTTTACTATATTCCTCTAATAAAAAGGAAGTTTTTAAAAAATACAGTCCCATTTTTGTGGAATTATTCTCTGCTTAAATATACATATGGAAAAGTCTAGAATATTACAATGTTAAGTATTACAATATATACCCAATTCATTTTATTAAGTGTCTCTAAAGAGTAGATATAGGATTTTTGCTTATTGTCTACTAATATATATTTTTTGTTGTTTATTTTAGGTTTTTTTTTAATTTCAGGCTAATAAGAGGACACATACGATTAGGGTACATTATTTATCTTTTAAAAGTAAATTTTTTTCTATTTTCCTATGTTAAGTGTATATTATTTGTGGAATTAAATACCGTTTAAAACAAAGAATCATATATAGTTTTTATTTTATATTCCAAATAATTAATTTTGATAAGAAGGTTAAGTTTCTAATAAAATGATACAATTTATATTTGAGATGTCATTTAAATTATGTCAATAACCGTGGTGAAATTTTTAGCATTATCAAAAAAATTTAGCTCCAATAAAAGACACTGTAGGATTGGATTTTAACAGTAAATTCTTTCAAATGTCTATAAACTGTCATGGAATACAAAGAAGGATGTAATGTCACCCAATTCATTGTATTAAGTATCACAGACCAATAAAAATATATATTTTTATATCTATAAAAATAATATATATAAAATATAGTACACTAAAAAGGAGAACCAATCTCCTTATGAAAATGGATATAAAAGTCATCAACAAAAATATTAAATAAACAGAATTCAAATAGCAGGAAAACCAAAAGGGATTTACCCCAGGAAGTCAATGACTTTTTAATTGACCAAAGCCATCACATCCATACAGCAAATAAGAAAAACCATATAGTATTAATAGATTCTGAAAGAGATCCAGTAATATTCAATATTTATTGCTATTTGAAAAATAGAAAGAAAAAGAATTTTCTAAACACTATAAATAACACCTATCACAAGCTCCTAGATAATAAAATACTCAGTATAGAACAGGTGAACAATTTCTACTAAAAATGTAGAACAAGGAAGACCATATATAACCATTACCATATATTATTACTCTAGCAGATTTGTTCTATGCAACAAAATACCAAACAGATATACAGCATAAGGATGTCCAACTTGTGGGCTGCATGCTCATTTTGTGAGTATGCACGGACTGCTTTTTTTGTTGTTTTTTTTCCTATTTATTTTGCTACCCAGCTTTCCTTAGTGTTTGTGTATTCAATGTGTGGCCCATGACAACTCTCATTTTTCCAATGTACAACAGAGAAAAAAAGGCCGGACAACCCTCACTCAAGACTATTAAGAATTAAAAAGGCTGGACAACCCTCATTAAAGACTATTAAGTATTAAAAAGGCTGGACAACCCTCACTAAAGACTATTAAGTATTAAAAAGAGGCCAGGCATTGTGGTTCATGCCTGTAATCCTAACACTCTGGGATGCAGAGGCGGGAAGATCCCTTGAGCTCAGGTGTTTAAGACCAACCTGAGCAAGAGCAATTAAAAACTCTACTAAAAATTGAAAAAATTAGCCAGCAATTATGGTAGGTACCTATAGTCACAGTCAGTCAGGAGGCTGAGGTAGGAGGATCCCTTGAACCCAGGAGGTAGAGGTTGCTCTGAGCTAGGCTGACACCATGGCACTCTAGCACTAGCCTGGGCAACAGAGTGAGACTCTTATCTCAAAGAAGTAAATAAATAAAAATAAAAGATAAGACAATATTCACTTTTGCAGATACTATCACATTCTTATCATAACTAGTAAGAAATTATATAAAAATATAATAAACATCAAATTTGCTACTTAGATTTATACACTTACACCACATCAAAATTTTTCTTATGTACTAGTACAAAATGGTTAAAGAAATGAGATACCACTAAACAGAAATGAATAACCAGAAACAGAATATTCATTCCTAAAACATCTGTGACAGAGAGTTCGTATTCAGAACATACCAAAGAATTGCAACTTAAAAATGAAAGACAACTCAACTGAAAAGAATGGGCAAAGATTTAGAAACTTCAAAATAGGATATACCACTGGCCAATAAGTGAAAGAAAAACTACTCAACATCATTAGTCATCACAGAAAGGCAAATAAAAACAATAAACTAAAATATCACTATATGTCTTCCAAAATGGTTGTAAGAAAAAAGACTGACAACACCAAATTTTGGTGAGAATGTGGAACAACCATGATTCCAACTCATTGCTAGTAGAGTATAAAATAACACAACCACTTTGGAAAATTCTCTCGAAGTTCACATAAACTTAAAATACATTTATCCGATAGCCCAGAAATTTTACTCCTAGTATTCACCCAACAGAATAAAAACGTTTGCCCACAAAAAGGCTTATGCACAAATGCTTATTGCAGCATGATTTCAAAAAATGTAAGCAACTCAAATGTTCATCAATAAGAACCTGAAAATGGGATACTTCATAGTAATAAAAGGACATGGATCGATAACATGTACAGTAAGGATAATTCACGAAAACTTTATGCTGGTAATAGGAAGTAAGATCTTCCATATACTAGAAATAAAAATTCCAAAGTGAAATTAAGAAAACAATCTTATTTATAGCAGCAGAAAAACAAATAAAATGCCCAGAAATATTCAATTAAAAAGTACAAGACCAGTACGATCAAAATATTTCTGATTGTACATAAAGTAAGCACATTGTGCCCCATGATTGCACCAATGTACACAATTATGATTTAATAAAATTATTTTTAAAAAGTACAAGACTTAAAGAAAATAAAAGAAAAAAAAAAGTCACTCATTTTTAATTTGTTTCCTATAAGAAAATTAGTTTAAAACAACTGGAAACAAATACTATTACCTAGTATCTATATTTAATCACCAGAAATAGTTCTTTATATTTCCAAAGTCTGAAGACCTAGATATTCTTAACTATGTACTGTACAAATAAATGATATTAAAATATGTATCCCTGAAAAAAAAAGTGTAAGATTTTTACACTAATGGCTATAAAACAATATGGAAAGAAATTAAAAAAGATCTATCCTTGTAAATCTATCAGAAGACCTGACAATGGAGTATTTCCATTGCTAAGATAGAAATATTCCCCTAGATTGACTTACAGATTCAACACAATCACCACCCAAATCTCAGCTTGTATTAAAAAAATTCCTATGGGAAAAAAATAAAAATAAAGAGACCCTGGACCTTCAAAATAAGCTTAAACAAAGAGCAAAGTTGGAGAAATCACATTTTCCAATTTGAAAACTTACTACAAATCTACAGCTGTCAAGACAGTCTGATAGTGGCATAACAATAGATATTCAAGTTAGTGGAATAAACTTGAAAGTCCAAAAATAAATCATGAAAGAGTAAATCTTCATGGCCTTAGGTTAGGCAATGATTTCTTACTATGGCATCAAAAGCACACACATATAAATGAAAAACAAACTAGACTTAATAAAAATGAAAACCTTTGTGCATCAAAATACACCTTCAAGAAAGGGAAAAAACAACGCACAGAATGGAAAAAACATTGCAAATCATTACCTGCAAGGGACTTTTATCCAGAATAAATAAAGAACTCTTCCAAGCAACAATAAAAAAAACAAGGAAAAGATGATTAGAACAGGTATTTCTCCAAAAAAGATACATGAGTAGCCAACATACACACAAAGATTCCAAACATCATTTGTCTTTAGGAACATGACAATCTAAAGATACCATTTCTCACACACTAGCATGACTACAATAAAAAAAGACAAGACAAGTTGGTGAAGATGTGGAAAAAGTTAAATGCTAGTACATTGCTAGTAGAAAGGTAAAATGGTGCAGCCATTTTGCAAGACAATTTGACGCTTCTTCAAAATGCCAAAAATAGAGTTACCAAATAGCCTAGCAAAAATCTACTCCAGTAGAATGACAGATGGAAACATTTGTCCACACAAAAGCACAAATGCGGTACTGCTGCAATTACCAGGGGGGTCTTGCTCATAAAATCTTTTCCAAGACCTATGTTTTCAAGCATTTTTCCCACACTTTCTTCTAGAATCTCTTATTATTTCGTGTCTTAAATGTAAATCTTTTATCCAGCGATAATCAGTTTTTGTCAATGGTGAGAGGTGCAGGTCCAGTTTCAGTCTTCCCCATGTGGCAAATAGTTCTCCCAGCACCATTTCTTTTACTCAGTACATGCTTTTGTTAGGTTTATCAAAAATCAAATGACTATACGTGGCTGGATTCATCTCTAGATTCTCTATTCTGTTCCATAGATTATTGTCTCCATTTTTGTGCCAGTACCATGCCGTTTTGATCACTATAGACTTATAGTATAACCTGAAGGCTCTTAATATGATGCCTCCAGATTTGTTTTTATTTCTAAGAATTGTATTGGCTATTCAGGTTTTTTTTTCTGTTTCCACATGAAATAAAGTACTCTTTTTTCAAGTTCTAAGTATGACATTGATGCTTTGATGAGGATTGCATTAAATCTGTACATTGCTTTGGGTAGGTAGTATGCACATTTTAATGAGGTTTATTCTTCCCAGATACAAGCATGGTATATTCTTGCATTTGTTAACATCTGCTATTTCTTTTCTCAGGATTTCATAAATGGGATTTGATCAAGCTAAAACGCTTCTGCAGAGCTGGAGTACCACAACCAAAGTAAACTGAAAGCCTTCAGAATGGGAAAAGATTTTTGCATGTTATGAATCTAACAAAGGCCTGATAATTAGAATCTACAAATAACTCAAATTAATCAACAAGAAAAGAGCAAACAACCCCATTTTTAAGTGGGCAAAAGACTTGAGAAGAAACTTCTCTGAAGATGACAGACAAATGGCCAACAAACACATGAAAAAATGCTCACTGTCTTTAATCATCAGAGAAATGCAAATCAAAACCGTTCTGAGGTATCACTGAACTTGTGTAAGATTAGCCCACATCACAAAGTCTCAAATATGCATATGCTGGCATGGATGTAGAGAGACAGGAACACTTCCTCACTGCTAGTGGGATTGCAAACTAATATAATCTTTATGGAAAGAGTATGGAGAATTCTTCAAGAACTAAAAGTTGACCCTCCATTTGATCCAACAATCCCTTTACTAGGTATCTACCCAGAAGGATAAAAATCATTTTACCACAAAGATATCTGCACCAGAATGTCTACTGCAGCATAATTCACATCCGCCAAGACATGGAAGCAACTCAAATGCCCAACAACCTATGAATGCATTAACAAATGCATTAACAAATTAACTGTAAAGTATGTATACCATGGAGTACTATTCAGCCATTAACAAAAGATGGAGACTTTACTTTTTTTTTTTCTTTTTTTTAGAAACAAAGTCTTATATTATCACCTTCTGTAGAGTGCTGGGGCGATTCTCTTGCCTCAGCCTCCCTAGCAGCTGAGATTACAGGTGCCCACCACAACACCTGGCTATTTTTTGTTGCAGTTTGGCAGGGGTCGGGTTCAAACCCGCCACCCTCAGTACATGGGGCCGGAGCCCTACTCACTGAGCCACAGGCACCACCCAAGACTTTACATCTCTTATGTTTACCTGGAGTTGAAACATATTCTTCTTAGTAAAGTATCTCAAGAATGTACAAAAAAAATCCAATGTACTCTATACTAATATAAAACCAATATATAAATTGCACATCCACACGAATGATAAAACATAAATTATATTTGGCCTAGCAAGGTGGGAGGTAATTGGCAAGAGGAGGCAGGGCACCTGGTGGAATCTCACCTACCGTGCACAGTGTGAGGGAGCTCAGTACGCCCCTGGGTGAAGGGCTTTACTACAACTTGAACTTTACCTTGGAAGCAAAAACAATGTAACCTAAAAATTCATACCCTCACATTAATTTGAAATAAAAAAAAGGAATAAAATAAATAAACAAATGTGCATAGCGCCATTGTTCAGAGTAACCAAAAGAAGAAACAACCTAAGAGCTTATCAACTGAAGAATGGATGAAGCAATGTGGACCAGCAACCATCACTCAGCCTTACAAAGGAATGAAGCGCTAATGCCACTACAGCACTACAATGTGGAAATGCCTTAAAAATAAGACACAAATAAGTCACACATGCATTCTGTGCATCCATCTATGTGAAGTATCTGGAGTCATCAAGTCCATGTATATAAATACCAGACAAGTAGTAGCCTGGGAATGGGGCCGGAAAGGAGGAAGCCAGAAAGAAGAGACTGTAGTGATATTTACACAACTCTGTGAATATACTAAAAACCACTAGACCAGGGGTCCTCAAACTTTTTAAACAGGGAGCCAGTTCACTGTCCCTCAAACCGTTTGAGGGCCAGATTATAGTTTAAAAAAAACTATGAACAAATTCCTATGCATACTGCACATATCTTATTTTGAAGTAAAAAAACAAAATGGGGGCAGCGCCTGTGGCTCAAAGGAGTAGGGCTCTGGCCCCATATACCAGTGGAGGTGGGTTCAAATCCAGCCCTGGCCAAAAACTGCAAAAAAAAAAGGGAGGGGAACAAATACAAATATTTAAAATGAGAAAAAAAGGCGCCCCCTATCTGCAAAAAAAAGACCTCCTAATTTCAGGGGAAAAAGGCCCCCACTAACCGCAAAAAAAAAAAGACCTCCTACCTTAAAAAAATAATAATAATTCTTAACTTGTTCTTATCTGGGTCCTCAGGCAGCAGCAGGCTCTGCACAGGCAAGTTTGTGACTCGTCTGATCATGAGTCTCAGTCTCACCTGAGACTGAAAGGAGGATTCAAGAGACAGAGAGAAGGAGGGGAGTTGAAGAGTGTGGAGCACATTCCACACATGCGCACTGCGGCCCGGGATGAGTCAACTGCTAAACAGGACAGGCAGCTGCGGCAAAAACACCGGTGAGTGGGAATGTGTTCGGCCAGCTGCATGTAACCTGCGGGCCATAGTTTGAGGACCCCTGCACTAGACTATATACTTTAAATGGGAAAGTTTTACAGTATGAGATACATCTCAATAAAGCTGTAAAAAAATTATACTCATCGAGAAAAAAAAAGATCCAAAAGGCAACTCATCCAGTGACAAAAATCAGAGACCAGTTGGCTGCAGCAGGCAAATGAGAGGATGAGAGACCTTTCCAGGGTGAAAAAAATGTGGTTTCAATGAGTAGATACATTTGTCAAAATTCATTGAACTTTGCACCTTGGATTAATATATTGCCCTGCATGCAAATGATGCTTCAGTGACAGCTAAATTAAAAAAAAAAAAGCATCCACAACTGAGGTTAATAAAGTAAGTATTCTTGGCTTAGGACACAGTTAAGTGTTTAAGAAAAGAGGCACTATAGAGAAGGCCCCCATGACCACCTCCAGGTTTGATTTGTTAAAATGACTTACAAGTCTCAGAATATTTTCATTCTCACAGCTATGACTTGTTACAGGGAAAGAATAAAAAGCAAAATCAGCAAAGGAAAAAGGCAGATAGATCAAGCCCAGGGGAAAGAAGGAGCAAGCTCCTAGGAGGCCTCTCCCCCTGGAGTCACACAGGATGCCTTTCATTCCTCCAGCACCAAGTTGTGACGATACACGTGAGATGTTGTTGCCAGAGATACTCATTACAGACCCACTGCCCAAGGTTTCTATTGGGGGGGCTGGTTATGTGGGCACCCTTTGCTTAATACGAGCAAAGATTTCAGACTCCCAGAAGGAAAGGATAAAAGGAAACTACACTTTTTGCACAAAAGATTTACAAACAGTAAGCTACTCTTATCATTGAGGAAATCTGTGTCCCCCACGCTGACCCTGCGGGCAAGGCCTTCATAAGGACAACAGGTTCAGACCTGCTATGTTAACTCTTCTCTACACAGGCAAGATATTTGCAGTGCACTCTCAGCCAGTCCTAATAATAATCATCATCTGTACAATAATCACAAAAATATGAAAAGAGGAGAAAAATAAAGCAAATGTATCAAAATGTTAATAACTCATGAATCTGGGTGAAGAGTTCTTTGCAATATTCTTACAACTTTGAATTAGAAATTATATCAAAATAAAAAGTAAATTAATGGGAGCCAGAGAGATTTTACTCTTAAAAGACTTTTCTTTTTTTTCTTTTTTTTCTTTTTTTTTTTGAGACAGAGCCTCAAGCTGTCACCCTGGATAGAGTGCTGTAGCATCACAGCTCTTAGCAACCTCCAATGCCTGGACTCAAGTGAGTCTCTTGCCTCTGCCTCCCAAGTAGCTGGGACCACAGGCGCCCACCACAATGCCTGGCCATTTTTTTTTTTTTTTTGGTTGCAGCCGTCATTGTTATTTGGCGGGCCCAGGCTGGATTCGAACCCACCACCTCAGGTGTACATGGCTGGCGCCTTAGCCCGCTGAGCCACAGGCGCCGAGCCAAAAGGGGGCTTGTCTTTTTTTTTTTTTTGTAGAGACAGGGTCTCAACACCCAGCTATTTTTCTATTTTTGCAGTTTGGCTAAGGCCAGGTCTGAATCTGCCACCTTTGGTACATGGGGCCAGCGCCCTACTCAATGAACCACAGGCGCTGCCTTAAAAGACTTTTCTTAAATAATAAAATATCTAAAAATAAGTTCAATTAAAAAATGTATACTTACCATAAACAAAACTATAAAATTACAGTGAGATATGAAATATTTGAGAAGAATTACTCAACATGCTGCAAAATACAAAAAGTAGACATCATAAAATGTCGATTAGTCCCAAGGTTTTATGAGACATAGTGGACACCTGATTTTACCAGTCTAGCATGGTTTTTACCATTTCTCATGGCAACAAAATTCTTCTCTTGGATCGAACCCCTTTCATGGGTCCCATCACATGGTTTATGCACAGCCGACCCTGCCCTCCGTAATTTCCTCTCCCACAAGACCATGACCTCCAAAATGACTAGGCCTTGGTGATTCCAGTCCCTACATCTCTGGACACAATAACTGGATCAGAGAGAAGCAGCTGACCAAAGCTGGGCCAATAGGATAAAGTATTAAGGAAAACTCCTCCTGGTTGCCCAAGTGTCAACATGAGTATCTAGGCTGCCTGGTACCATCTTACCCACCATGTGAAGAAAGAAGCCAGGTTGGGGGGTTGGGGAGGACGGAAGCAAAACCAAGCAGGGCCCAAAGCAACAGTACTCAGAAAACATCGATTTGAGTCCCCTGGATCCAGCCTTATCTGAGCTACAAATCTATAAAATTCTCAGTGACATAATTACATTTCTTTTCTTTTTTTGCTTAAGGCTAATAATTAAGGTTTTTGTTTCTTATTACCAAGTGTTTTAACTAACATATCATTAATATCCAAACCAAAAAAAAAATCCTAAAATTAATAAAAATAGACCAAATTAACAGAGAAAATAACACATGAAACAAGGCAGATGACCCTAATAATATGTATGTAACTAATCTTATGTTGTAAGAAACATCATAAATTATCAAAGGATAAATTATTCAGCAACAATCAGTATTAAGAAAACTATAATAGTTATTTGAAAAAGTAAAATAGAGCCTCACTTCACATTCCCTGAAATTAATTGCCCAGAATGTCCCAAATGAAGGAGAAAAATACATACCTAGATTACTTTCCAGCCACTGATGCCCTTCAATTAGTTGATCAATTAAGGCAAAATAATGGGAAGTAGCTTCATCAGGCATGACCCAGCCGCCTGTCACAATTTCAAATTGACCATTTTCTATTAAACTAAAGAGAAAATAATAAGAGTTTATATTAACAAATGTAAGAAAAGTTCAAATAAATAGCTAAACAAACTCTTAATTATAGCCTTTAACTATAACCAGTATTTATACCAGTTTTAAAACAGTATTTTTCATACCAGTGAATGAATTTCAATTTGAGACCTCTGATAAAGCACTCTTAGTAAAGTACCTTGAGTAACCCCTCTCCTACCCTGGGCAAAGCCACGCAGATTATTTTGGAGATTCCTTTTCACAAGGGTATAATCTGCCTCACAGCTTCAAAGATTCTCAATGTCAGGAGCTACACAGACTTACTTCTGAACCTTGCAAAGCACCTGGTGAAGTGCTTTACTCAGTATAAGCTTGAGAAGTATTTATTGTGTAGCTGTCATCTTAAGTACAGTATTTGTTTCAATATACCTTTATCAGAAAATCAATATTTACTTTAGTCCTGATAATGTTGCTAAGTTAATCATGCAAACTACTCCAAAAAAATAATAATAAGGGTAAAGCCAGTAAACATCACATGACTCTGGGAACACAGAAAACATTCGAAAGCACTTTGCCCCAGACTTAGTTAAAATGTAGACTATACAGTTTATTTTACAATATTGAATGAAAAGCTCTAATATCATCGTTGTCTTTTGGGTACTCCTTTGCTGTAACATTACACAAGGTGATAAGATCTCCAGCCCTAATAATTGAATTGTTTTAAGAAGACACCTTCCCCTGAGAAGAAGAAAAAAAAAACATAAAATATTAAAAATTTGAAGAAATGCCTGAGGAAGTATTAAAGTTAAGAAGACAAGCATACATCTTATGAGCCACAGACTTCTCAAGGTACAAAACGGTTTGAACAATGAGGTAACATTTTAGAAAAAAGCAAAGCAGCTTCAAAAAGAATGCCCTCAGCTAAAAGCCAATGACCAAGCTAAGTTCAGGTGAAGCAGATCAAAGGCACAAAGGGCGAATAAAGATTTTCCTCCAAAGCACATTACAGAAGCCATAACATTAACACACATCTCACACATGTGCATGAGGGTTTTAATGCCAGATGTTTAAAGGGGTGATAATAACAATACACAGGCAGTAGAAGTCCCCTGAGAAGGGAAGTCACTGTGTAGTAATGAGTATAAATTGGGACTGGACTCTTTGAAACAGAATATCCTAAAGGAGCTAACTGAAAAAGAAAAGTATGCTTAAGAAAAGGGGCCAATACAAAAATTGAGTTTTAGGGGCCTTAAAGAGGAAATAGGGAAGGACGTGAAATCTAAAGAAAACTGACATCGACGGTCAAAGATCAAGCAGAAGGATGACAGGAAATACAGGTGATAAGGAAAGTTAAAGACAAAAAGTATAATTATGAATTTAGCCTGGAACATTCTAGAAAAAACTTATGAGAAGCAACCTGCCCTTCCAGTTGGCAAAAGCCATTAAAAAGTTACAACAACTGTAACTTAGAAATACACACAACAGGGGGCCAGAATAGGAAGTTGAAAAATAGATTTTTTTAATATTTATATTATTCAAATAGCGATTGGCATTGAAGATGTCTCAAAAAAACTAAAAATGTAACTCCTATGTGATCTCGCAATTCTAATACCACGTATTTCTCCAAAGGAAAAGAAATCAGTATATCAAAGGGGCACCTAAAGTTCCATTTTACTGCTGCACTGTTCACAACAGCAGAGATATGGCATTAACCTTAATGTCCATCAAGGGATGAATGGATGAAATGTGGTTTATAAACACAATGGAATATTCAGCCATACAAAAAGAATTGAACCTTGGATGGAATTGGAGGTCATTATGTTAAGTGAAATAAGCCAGGCACAGAAAGGCGCTCATATGTGACAGCTAAAACAGAGGTTCTCAGGGAGGCGGAGAACAGAATGACATATACCAGAGGCTGGGAAGGGTGTGCTGGTAAGTGATGGGTGGGGCACAGATGAAGACAGGATGGTTAATGGGCGCCATCACAACACAGTTAGAAGGAATAAGTTCTATCATTCAATAGCTGGGTAGTGTGAATATAATTTTTAAAAATGTGTCATCTATTTCAAAGAGGACTTAAAGAAATGTTCCCAACACAAAAATAATAAATAAAATAGTTGAGGTGATGGACACACCAAATATTGACTTGATCATTAATTACAGTCTACGCATGTAACAAAACATCACACGTACCCCATAAATACATAGAAATATTAGCATCCGTTAAAAGTAAATAAAATAAAATAGCCATCAAATTAGTGGAGAAAGAATGGAATACTGTTTAAAAAGAAAATTCCCATCAGAGTGATTTAAAATAAGCTCAGAAGAAAAAACCCAGATATTATGCAATAAAAGGCAAGAAACTCACATTTTAAAATAATATGTTCAGGCTCGGCGCCTGTGGCTCAACGGGCTAAGGTGCCAGTCACGTACACCTGAGCTGGCAGGTTCGAATCCAGCCCCCGGGCCCGCCAAACAACAATGATGGCTGCAACAAAAAAATGGCCGGGCGTTGTGGCGGGCGCCTGTAGTCCCAGCTACTTGGGAGGCGGAGGCAGGAGACTCGCTTGAGCCCAGGAGTTGGAGGTTGCTGTGAACTGTGATGTCACAGCACTCTACCCAGGGTGACAGCTTGAGGCTCTGTCTCAAAAAAAAAATAAATAAATAAAAATAATATGTTCATATAGGGTTTTAAGAAAAATTGCATGAGTGGGTTAAAAAAACAGGCATACATGTCATAATAGCAGGCCAGAAAGGTTTTGGTTTTGTGTAGCCCAGTTTCTCTAATCAGATAAAACGAAACATGCAATGGAAAAAAAAAAATAGACAACATGATTTTCAGGTCAGTGAATACTCCTATGTTTTTAAACTGCCTGTTTTTCTTCAGTATCACTCTTTAAAGCATCTATGAGGATGAAAAAATCAGATCATAAACCAGAAGATTCTTTCAGGCAGGAAAGTTTGGTTTCATATAAAATATTTACTGTGTGAGGCCAAAACACTTTCCATTTAACAACAAAAACCCAGAAACTTCAGAAGCACACAAATTTGCCCTATATTCTAGAACATATATGATGAGAATTGTCTGATGAATGAGAGAAAAACAAAAAAATAGTCCAAAAGACACAAGGGAAACGGTTGACTTAATTATCAAGAAGGATCATCACGATCATCATCATGTAGTGGCGACTGCAAACAAGACCAAAATTCTTCCAGAAATCATACTTCAGAAAACACTTTACTTTAAAAAAAATTATAGAAGTAAGAGAAGAGCTATGTTAGCCTCCAAAAAAGTACCACACTTAAAAATTGATAGAGTTAGTGATAAGATTTTAAAACAGATTGGAACCATACATTTGAGACTAACAATTTTTTTAAATTAAGTAATAGTTAATACCTGTATCAACAGAGAAACCTACTTAGAATGAACACATGCACTTCCAAACATTTCCATTGAATGAGCAAAAAGTTTCAGTTGGACTTTGTCTCTGACAGGCAGGGGACTGCAAAGTCCAAAAGATAAGTCCACACGACAAGGTCCACTGCTTAGTTTCTATCAAGACCTTCTGATTTCTGACAGAGTTTTTTACACATACACTTCATGATATTTCTAATAAATATGAAAGCTAGATGAAAAAGTAGCAAGACACAGGGAAAGCAAGGGAAACAAAGGAGTACATTTATCTAGAAAAATTAGAAATTAGAAAACCAGGCACTGACTCTCAAAATTAATAATACTCATGTTTTGTTGTTCACAGTAATGAGTTAATGTCTAACAAATGGTAAAAGACACTGAAGTACGGCCGTATTTCTATTTCAATGATGGGGAACTTGGTATAAAAAGCTTATGTAAATATCTGATCAAAATTAAACTGAGCATGCCTGCCATTGCTCATTTTGCCTAAGATACAGAATTTACACTTATGAATTTACTGCAAAACACAAGAAGCTGCAAATCATTTTCTCTAAGTGTCACTTTTCCCCTAAGTAGAATCATGAGACATTTGGAAGTCGGTCACACAGAAAAGATACACTCAAGGACCTTTTCTCCCTAATGGGGAAATTGTTACAGACAACTTAGTAGCAAACAATGCATCATTTAGCAAGCTTCACAGAATCACAAATTAATTTCACGTGGAAAAAAATGAGTTGAATTTGTAACCATACATCTGGGGAAATATGAAATAATACAAGATGACATACATGGTTTCATTCCTAAATTTAAAAAAAATAGTTAAATGGACAATTCAAAAGGATCGAGGCTCCCAAGGAATCAATTTATACCCTAAAGAATCTACTAATAAGATTCTCTGATTCATACCCCTTTCATGGAGAGTCAGTTATCTACCATGAGAGTAAAAATAAGATTTATTTTAAACTCCTTCATATAATAAATTAGGGAAGGCATTGTATACTTCTTAATATTGTTGATGCCTACCTATAAAGATTTAGTATTTGAGAAGCAGAGGGCAAATACTTGTCTCTCTCACCCTTTCTTCCTCATTCCATTCCAGTCATACCCCCTTCTTCAGTTTACTTACTTGCCTATGTTTCCCATTTGCCTTATAATTTTTCCCCTTGTAATATTTGCTTCACTGGCTCTATGGATCCATTAGAAGTCATCACTGGCCACCACATCCCACCCAACCTGTTATCGTTTAATCCAAAGCTTTTCTTTCATTGCATTGATGAATGCAGAGAGCTGGTGTTCTAACCATTGAGCTATGGGCACCCAGCCTGTTTTTTATATTCTTAAATATTTTGACTAATTTCAAGTAGGCATGGAAAAAGTATATACACAAAAGCATTGATAAGCAAAAGCGAACTGAGTATCTCTACATTTGCTGTCTTTCTCTTCCAATAGACTGTCAGCACCAGGAGAACAGGAATCACATCTGTTCAATCTGTTCAGAGTTTAACATTTAGTATTCCTATTAGTATAAAACTATAAGAAATAAAGCAAAAGAAAAACAGACAATCCTCTGAAGCAGGTATTTCAGGAAGAACTGACTTCTAAAATTGAAAAGACACTTAACCTTGCTCGTAAGAAAATGCAAGTTAAAACTTCAGTGAGATGTCACTCTTCATCTATCACCTATCAGATTGAAAAGATCAAAAAGTTGTATAACATACTATGACATCAAGGATGTGTGCAAATAGGTATTCTCGGGCGGTGCCTGTGGCTCAGCGGGTAGGGCGCCGGCCCCATATACCGAGGGTGGTGGGTGCATACCCAGCCCCGGCTGAACTGCAAAACAAAAAAATAGTCAGGTGTTGTGGTGGGCGCCTGTATTCCCAGCTACTGCGGAGACTGAGGCAAGAGAATCGCCTAACCCCAGGAGCTGGAGGTTGTTGTGAGCTGTGTGACGCCATGGCACTCTACTGAGGCGATAAAGTGAGACTCTTGTCTCTTAAAAAAAAAAAAAATAGGTATTCTCACACATTGCCAGCAATAAATAACTATTAAATCATAAGGCAGATGTGTATATACTTTTATCTGTGCCTACTTGAAATTAGTCAAAATATTTAAGAATATAAAAAACAGGCTGGGTGCCCATAGCTCAATGGTTAGAGCACCAGCCCTCTGCACCAGGGGTGTGGATCCAGGCCTGCTTACCATAAATGAATGAATGAATGAATAAATAAATGCATGTATGTATGTATGAATAGAAAACAAAATAAAACCTTGTAGATACTAAAGAGAAAAGATACACTATGTGTTAGCAAGAGACCGAAAATAAAATTGAGAGTATTTAAATAAATTAACTCCTATTCATAAAATAGATTTTACACTAAAAGTCTCCAAGATATTGATTTATTTATTTGAAAAGTTTGGTACAATACCTGTTAGGATTGCTATTATTTAAACAGGGGCGGGGTGAACAACACAATTAAGTGTTTGTAAGGATGTGAAGAAATCAGAAAGTGTCCACTGCTGGTCAAAATGTAAGATGGTACATTTACACTCTTCTCTGACTGCCCCTGAGGCAAACAGAAGCTGGGGCTGAAGGAGAAGCCAAAGTGGAAAACAGCGGGGACTTTATGAAGGATTCTTCAAAAAACTAAACAGAATTACAGCAACTTCATTTCTGGGTATATACAAAAAAAGAATTGAAAGAATGGACTCAAACGAATATTTTATACACCCATGTTCATGGCACAGCCATTCGCAGTCTGACATTCTGGTTTCTGTCACCATAGATCAGTCTGGTCTACTGTGAGACTTCACAGAACAGAATCGCACAATATTTACTCTTCTGGATCTGGCTTCTTTTGCTTCACTTATTTGTGAGACTCATCCACATTACTGTGTATTTCAGTAAATCGTTATTTTTTCTTCCAGAAAAGATGCATTCCGTTATATGAATAGACTACAATTTTTCAATCCCTCATCGTGCTAGTGGACATTTGCACTGACTCCAGTTTGAAGCTCCCATGACAAGGTCTGTTATGAAAGTGACTGTAGAACTTTCTCAGCCATGTTTTCATCACTCTTAGGTAAATTCCTAGGAGTGAAGCTCTCAGGTCACATGGTGGGTGTTTAATTTTGGAAAACTCTTGGACGCTTCTCAAAAGGCACCCACATTTTTACATTCCCAGCAGCAGTATGAGAAGGATTCCAGCTGCTATACACTCTTGCTAACCCTCGGTGTTGCGGGTTTCAGACAGTATCTCCTAGGGAGAAATTCTGATCTGGAGGTCCCTCTTGGCCACACATCACCAACCTCTGCAGGAACAGCCTGGCCCCACCTCCTCCTGCCCTGATGCAGTCTAATCAACTTCTAGGTGTGTGAACATGCCATGCTCGTGCTCGTCCCTGTCCTGTGATCACAATTCTCTTCTCATAACCTGGGATTCCTTCTCCCTCTTCTGACACCCACTTCCTGACTGGCTAGTTCTAGTTATTCTTCAGGTTTCAGCTTGAATATCCCTTGCTTACGTAAACCCTCTAGACCTCCTTCTTGCTTCCATAAAAGAAAACACTTTATTGTAATACTGTGTTGATTAGCTCATGTGTCTTCTCTGCTCTTCCCTGAGGGCTTGGAAAACCCTAAATGCACATCAGTTCAATTCAGATTCTTATTATTTAAGAAAGTTACATCAACTATTTCGCTGATTTCAATAAGCAAACAGGGTAGATCTTTCCAATACAAACACAGGAAGAAAGACAAAAGAAGGTGATAGAAATATTAGATGAAAAAAGAGTTTGCATTCTTCGCAAAGCAATGAAACCTAGCCATGTAGTACAAACACAAAATTTATTCTGATAGTACCTTTCTCCAGTACACATCAGGAGCCTTATTTTACACCAAAAGATCCACAAAGAGAAGTTGATCAAGACTTTGGTGAACACAAAAACTGTTCTTGGATTCCAACAACTCAGTGGGCTTGTCTATTGAACACTGGTCTCAATAGCAGGTGCAATGAAAAACCTGTCCCGATGTCTCAGAGCTCAGAGAAGAATAAGGAATGAGCCATATTCTGGGTGCCAAGCAGAGGAAATGCTGAGGTCAATGTTTTCATCTGCCCAACTCTAAATAAGGGTTCATATTTGTGTGTCTTGTAAACACTGTGTAGTTCTTAAGTGCTGTTAGTCCAGAATATCCAAATATGAAGCCTAAAAAGCACAAAGAATGTTATCATGCAAGTCATTTTCAAAGTAAAGCAAGTATAAAAGACAAGGTGCTGATTATTTAATGATAAGTAAATTGTTTACCTCCAACAGGTATGTGTCACAAGTAGGCACTATGACTCTAATCGATTACGTTTCAAGTCATGAGTAAATGGAAAAGCTGGATGTTGTTTGCCTGTATGTCTCTTTAGTTAACTAGATTCTCATTTTTTAAATCTTATAGAGCTAAATACTGCTAAGGGGTTGGTGAGGAAGGTGAAATCAAACAAGCCATTGTTAGACTAGATTATAGAGAACATCTGAGTTATGTTTCTGTTAAGTTCCCATAATCAATTGGTATTCTTTAGGGACAATGAAAGCTCACATGGAACTCTGCTGGAATTAACAGGTTCTACTCTGTAAACAGTCAGCTTGAAAATTTAGGTACAGATATTTAATCTAAAGTTCATCTTCAAAAAGGGGAAAATAAGCCAAGACATAATCATTATCCCAGCAGTCAAAAAAAAAAGACTATTAGCAACTCTACCTAGTTCAAGCTCAGAATTTTAAATAATGGGAGCAAACCTAAACATTAAGTTTCAAAAAAAAAAAATGCATGTAGGCAATTAATACTAGGAATGCTTTGTTCAAGTAAATAGAGAAAAAAATTAACCTAGTTCCACACATAATGTACTATATGAACAAAAACGAATGATTCTAGCTAAAAAGAAAAAAACTTTAGCTAACCTTGACCAGAAACAAAACAACCCTCATTTGCACTAACATGGTTATGAAATAAACTTTTTCTTTAAGCAACATGTTATCATTAAAGATTGGTCCTATTGGGCGGCGCCCGTGGCTCAAGGAGTAAGGCGCCAGCCCCATATACCAGAGGTAGAGGTAGTGGGTTCAAACCCGGCCCCAACCAAAAAAAAACAAGATTGGCCCTATATTCCAGAATATTTTAATTGACAATTTTGTATATCAAATGTGACCAAGTACTGGCAATTTTTTATGGTTCAAACTAAGTCAAACAGCCAACAGAACAGAAAGGAGAGAGAGAGAGAGAACTTGCATCCAGACAGAATCAGGAAGGGGGCCTACACTTAGGCCGTCAGACTGGCAGCACTTGTGACAGGTACAGTACAGGTGACACTGAAACAACACAAGTACTGACCCACGACTGTCCTGCATGAAAAATCATCCTGGGGTCCACGTCATAAACAGAGAAGATTCTGACAGCTTTTGGGAACAGCCCCTAGTCCAGAGGGCAAGGGCTGAAGGAGAGCTGAGTCCTGGGACAGACAGCAATCACAGTTTCCACCCTCATGCTGGGGAGCTGCCAAGCACACTGGACCCGTGACAAGCAGCACCAGGGACACGCGGTGCTCCCCACTTGCTCGCAGGCCATTGTTGGAGAAAGTGAGGTGCAGAAAGCTAGACCAGGCTCAGCAGTTGCAGCACAGAAACAAGGCACTTTACAGATGGGCCGTTCCTTCCCAGGTCCTTGCAGGGCCCCAGCTCTTTTCATGACCTGGGCACCCTCCCTAGCTGCTGGATTCCGGGTGCTCATGTGACCTTCAAGGATCCAATTCTTTAACAAAGAAACTAAGGCAGACTAGCTCATCTAGCTTTCTCATTTGCAAGGGAACACAATCTGACTTTGGATCAAAAACATGTAGGGAGACTGTCCTGGGCACACTGAGTTGAAGACACGCTAAAAGTCTGGGCTTGACCAAGGGCTGGAGCAAAGTCAGAGTTCGTGCTGCTGGGACTGCGGGACTGGGAAGGGTCTCCTGAAAGCAGGTGCAGTGAGGAGTGACCTGCAAAGTTCCCTCCAGGTCTGCTTCCCTCCTTCCCGTCTATCCACTCCCACTTCACCGTCTAAAGATTCAAAGTCCGGGAAAGGTCACAGCTGACCTGTCTGGGCAGGAAGAGGGAGGATGTGTTTCCTCTGTGTGAGAGACCATGTCCCAAAAGGCAATCAGGTGAAGTAGACGCCGGGCGTCCAGCAATGACTGATCCTGACAGCAAGGAAAGTGAAGTACTGGGTTAGAAAGGGAAGGGATTCCAGGCAAGTGACTCATTTTGGGACGAATTCCAGGTGTGAATACAGCTGTTCTTGCTCAAGACTAAAAAGGTGGAAAACATATGGACTATGGACAATAAGGAAAAGAACAGAGGGCCAAAGTTAAAACAAGCCTTCCAAGTCAGAAAAGACTCGTTAGAGCGTCCTGAATAGGGGTGAGGGCACAGGCAGGAAATCCTGGAGAAAAACCTCCCAAAATGCTAAATATAAGAAATTAAAAGAAAAACGCATATGAAAAAGACCTTAGAGACTCAATAACCAGATAAATGGATTCAAAAACAAATAAAACAAAAGCAGTTATCAATTAGTAAGTGCAGAACATAGACGCTAAAAAAAACATTCAAACTGATAGACGGAAAACTGAAATACTTAGATATATACCTTTGCGAAAATTTATACTTAAATGGATATAGTGAAAAAAATTCAAATGGCATCTGTGCACAAGAAAAAAGTTATCTTCTATGAAGCATTATGTAAGGAAATTTTTTTAAGACATAAAACATACATTTTATAATTAAAATCTACCATTAAATGATGTAGATTCTCAAGATAACTTCAGAACTAAAACTTACATATGGCATCCTACAGAAATATACAAGTGACAAATTAAAGTTAAGAGTCATTAACATTTATTGGGGATTTAAAATGTGCCAGGTATTGTGCCAAGCATGTTTTTTGTATTAATTTATCCTCACAAGAACTAAATAAAATAACATTAACATTCCAATGTTACTCCTACTTGAAGAAACTGAGGCAGAGAGAAGTTATGTAACTTGCCCAAAGTAACACAGTAGATAGGACTTCCCCGGAAGCCTGGCCCTAGTGCCCAGCCCCTTAGAACTACAACTCCAAATCCACTGCCCTTAAAGTAAAGAGGGCAGCACAGGTCAGGCATATTCAAACAAACAACAAAAGACTGATGGTGATAGCAATATTAGTCATTTAAAGGAGAAAAGATGGCAATTTGTCAATGATGAAAGATAAAATTTATGATGAAGGAAAAGAATTTATGATGAAGGAAAGCCAGGAAGTGCCCAGAACCTTGCAGTCCTTGCCCCAACGTAGATAAATTCAATGTCTATTAAATGGATGAATGAATGAATGAATGAATGAACAAATGAGCTAATAAGGCAGCAAACAAAGATCAGACAGGAAAGAAAAAAACACATAAAACACCCCAATATTAAAAAAAATACAACTGGTGGAGGAATAATAGCAAAATAATAAGTACAGTCAGTTCTGCTATATAAGATTGCTTTAAAAGTGAAAATTTGTTCCAAAGTGATTGTTTAGGGAACGTATTTTGCATTGCTTATGCACAACTTAGTACTAGGAAATACTAGGTGAAGGCAGAAGACTACACTGAGCTGAACTGAGCTGTGCAGGAATACACAAGGTACCTCTCAAATATCTCCTAGCTCCACACCCTCCATATCAGCCACACAACTTAACTTTCCAGTGGATTTCAGATAACCCCCTTGCTGCCAGTTCACAAAAACTCATGATCTATATTCCTCTCAACACCCATTTCCACAAGCAAACGTCAAGTCTTTTTTACGGTAAACTGACACATTTACTTATGCATTTCTTAACCAATTAAACACATGTGAAACTGGACTAGCATCTTTATTACATTTCCAACGTGTGTGTGTCACTAATGAAGTGTTTAAGTGCTGTACAGTAAGCCCACTTTTTCTATCAGCCCTGTGGTTTTCACCACACAATTCTGAAATGTGGCTGTAGCATGACAGCAGAACTGACCGCACAAAGATGAATTCTAAAATGTGGAACTAGCAGATACCCACCGACTCTGCATTCTACAAACAGCTCTTCAGCTACCAGTGGAAGTTCATCAACACTGACCACACATTAAGTCACAATGAAACACCCTGATCATAAGACATTAAAGCCTTTTTTAAGCCAGGTGTGGTGCCTCATACCTACAATCTTAGCACTCTGGGAAGCTGAGATGGGAAGATCCCATGAAACCAGCCAGAGCTAGACCCTGTCTCTACTAAAAACAGAAACATTAGCTGCATGTAGTTGCCTCTGCCTGTGCTCTCTGTAGTTGGGAGGCTGAGGCAGAACAGCCTTTGAGCCCAGTGAGCTACGATAACACCACTGAACTCCACAAAAGCCAGACTCTTTCAAAAAATAAATGAATAAATAAATAATAAAAGTTTGTTTAAAATAATACAGCTAGAAAAAAATATAACATAAAAAAATTATTTTACTAACATACTCAAGTTGGAGAGAAAACAGTAAGTACAAATATAGAATATTTTGGAAAAAAATAGCACATAGAAATGTAAATGCTAGCTAGGGCAGTGCTAAAAGGCAAACCCAGATGGAGACATGCTGCTTATTAAATGACTGGCCCACATAGCATTTGGTGAAAGTGGACAGACGGACTCAGAAAAGACAAAAGTAGAATGGGCAAGAGTAAAAACCAGCAAAATAGAAATAGGTCTGGGGCAGGAGGCAGGCGGTTTTAGGTGGATAAAGAAATAACAAAATTAAATAGTTCAAAATGAAGAAGAAAAATCAGCTTCCCAAGAGAAGTAACAGAAAAAGCAAAAATAAGTATAGATGGACAAATTCTTAAAACCTCACCAATATGAGAGATTTTCCAAATCTCTAAAAAATTACCATTTTCTAAGAAAATATGAGGTAGTATTTGTACTCAAGGAGGAATGTTAAGATCTAAAGGGACCAAAAACATTTTTTAATATTAAAACTTCGTCAAAGAGTTTCACCTATAAAACAAACAGCAGTTCTACATGGTTTTGCAAGACACCAATTACATTTGGAAAGGTTGCAAGCTTCTAGGAGCTAGATCTAAACTAAAGATTCAGAAACACTAACGTGTTCTGTTTGGCTCTGCGTGTGCTCGTCCATTCGTATGTGCCTACATACGTTAATCTAAATGGGCTAACATTTCAATTTAAAAAATCAAGGAACTTTATAACATTGAGGATTCCAGCTTGTCTGAAGTAATTGGAGGGACAACCTGATAACCTGGTGTCCATGGCAACACATGGCCAGAGCAGAAGCGGATAGCCCCTCTGGGTGAAGCAGTGACCCGGTGGATCCAGTATTCCCAGAGCCAATAGCCTCCACTTAAAGCACCTTCCTCACCAGCCCTCTAAGCACTCTGAGCCTGCTATCCAGGAAAAAAAAACAAAAAACAAAAAAATCACCTCCAGTGAAAATTAGGGAAAATCAATTCTTCACAAATTACCTTTAAATGCTTATGTCAATTTTCATCACCAAAGAGATTTTGTTTTTGATAGAATAGAAAGAATTTAACTAATTCATTCTCAGGTTTGGGGAAAATTCAATGGTCACTAATTAAAACAATTTTTTCAATCATTAACAATACTTTGAGTATTTCAAAATAAATAAAAGAATGGGATGAGAATGCCCCTAACACAAAGAAATGATAAATGCTTGATATCAGGAATATCCCAATTAGCCTTTTTGATCATTAACGCATTATACACTCATAGTAAAACATCACGTATACTCCATAAATAGGTATAACTATTATGTATCCATAATAACTCAAAATTAAACATTTTTAAAAAAAGAAAATGAAGATGCAAGGAAATTTAAACTGCCAGTTAATGAAGCTTACTTACCATAAAGCCACGGTCAAACAAAATTATAATTACAGTCAAACAAAAAAGTCAATGAAATAGGTTAAAAAGCTAAGAAATCAATGCATATTTACATATAATAAAGTTGGCACTTCAAATCAATAAAAAAGAACAAGCTATTAAAATCTTAAGGAGACATCACAGCACAGGGGACAAAGGGCACAGCCCTGGAGCTGGACAGCCTTGACCGGATGGAACACCAGGATTGCCATGACCTCGCCAGTGGCGCTGAAGGAGTCAGTGTCCTAATCTATAAAATGAGGATAATAATTGTACCTACTTCAGATAATTGTTAGACGGATTATCAGTTACAACATGGAAAGTGCAGAACAGTAATACAATAAGTGCTAACAAGGGATGTTAAATAAATGGAAAAAAAATTATGAAGTAATTCTTAACTCCTGAGAAAAGGATATACACAGTAGTCAGAGGACTTCCCACTGTATTAAATCAAAAACAGATACATTTCAGGATTTCAAAAAGTAAATCGTCAAAAATGAAACAAAGGAAAAAAGGACTATTTATCTGACCTCTAAACTGGGGAAGACCTTTTTAAATATGACAGTAAAAGCACTATGTAAAGAAATCAGAATAATAGATTTGAATACATAAAAATTTTTTTAAAGTCTGTGTGCATCACATACTAAGAAATTAAGAATATAAAACCTTGAGAAAAAATAAGGGAATTCTTAATATACATAAAAATGTTTGTAAATCAGTAAGAAAATGTATAATAAACAAGTCACAAAAACCTTAGCTTGTATATATGAGGAAATACGTAACATTGTTACCAAGCAAAATGCAAATTAAAAGTTTTCATCTATCAACTTGGCCAAGGTTTTCAAAAATTATATTGTTAGCCAACAGGCAGAAAAATTGGTACTTTCTACGTGGAACACTGAAAAAAAAACACTGAAACAAACTTCCCAGGCGTCACTTTGATTATAAGCTTAAAAAAAAAAAAAACCCTTTAAGATGCTAAGTTCCTTTGACCTAGTCATTCCATTTCTAGGACAAAAGTGGAACATAAGGATTTAAATAGAAAGTTTCAAATGGCATTCTCAGAGATGAAAACCAAAATCAATTAAAAAAAATGAATGTGAAGAAATACTTTGTTTCAGGTATGAAGATAAGAATTTTCACTTTCTAAAAATTAATTACTTGTTTCATTATACAATTAATCCTCAGTATTACCAAATTTAAAAAAATTACAACAAACCTTTTAACAGCATCCTTCTTCTGATTATCTATAATATCCCACCACTTTGAAAGGTAAGAGATTTCAGACCACATAAACTTCCTCCTCGAGTCTTCTGCCAGCTTTAGGACCATGTTATTAAGAATATACTGAGTCTTGTCTCTAAAGTAGTCATTGAAAGTCTTCAACCAACCTAAATCAAGACACAAATATACCACAGAGATCTGATTCATATCGATGATTTCAACCAGGTCACATTCCATTGCAACACCTTTGGAAACAGATGTTTCATTCATATAAAGACATATTTAAAATTTTAACAGGTATTTCCAATTCATGAAATTCCATTTTAGTTTATACAGGACTCAAAAACCCACTAACATGGAAATGATGAAAATACTCTGAAAACTGCACAAATTCAGATAGAAATGAGAAAAATAATAAAGATGACCTTAGGCTAAAAAGCAGATATATATACCTAACCATTATAACATCCAATCCAATTTTTTATCTCCAGTGAGAATTTTTTTTATTTTGAAAATCTAAACAGTACCAACAAGTTGTCAGTACTGTTCTCAAAATAAGGGATCCAAATTTTACCCTCTCATGCCACCCCTAAAATTCCCCACCCATTAAATAAATTACACTAAGAATAAAAAGTGCAGGTATAAAACCATACCTAAAAGCAAGCAGCAGGGAATAAGATAATTATAACATTAATGTGAATATTAAGTTATAGATTCTGCCAAAAATAGGTATTTGTTCCCAATGGCTGTACATGATTCAATTTTTTAGAAGCACAGAGTGATGCTAATCAAATAACAAACACATGCACATCTATGTGAAGTTTTTTAAAAGAGAATTATACATTGTCAGTCTGGTTCTTTGATTTTTCCTACACTTCTCAAAATATCCTGGAAATTTTATGTGAAAATATTGGCATCTTGGCTACAAGAAACATTTTTTAAAAGACCCGTAAGTTTAAACACAATCCCATGAGACAAATCACAAAAGGGCCAAGGCAAAAACATACAGACCTACCGATTCTACCCCCTGCTGGTGGGCAGAGTGGACCCCTGCAAAATAACCAGTTCTCATCTATGAACCCTTAAAGGCAGGAGAGTTTCTATCCACCAAGGCTGAACCACTTACTGCTCTATTGTTGCCAAACCCCAAACACGTGAGAAGACTAAAGAAAGAAGGGTCCAGGTGGCTGCTGCTTTTATCTGTCTATAATTAAGATTCCCTGTACATTATATTTGCTGGCAAAAAACAAAAAATAAAAGACTTCTAGGACACAGAAAACAATACAGCTACTGACAATGCCAATACAAGCTTATAGCTCTTGCTTTAACTGAAATCTACTCTTTCATTCTACAATTATTTACTGAGCACCTATGACACGGCAAGTATAAAGTTACAAGTTAAACAGAATACAATAGAAAATATTCTTTAGGGGACTCTCCTGATCTAAGGTAATTTTAAGATGGTTTGTTCCCTAAGAATGTTTTCAGGATACCTCAATTTTTCCATGTTTAACTAAAAAGCCTGTATCTATAGAAAAATTCAGGTATCTCATGAAATAGTGGTTTGCAAAGAACCTCATGTGGCTCATAAAAGGACTAACCTAAAAAACTGCCCCTGACCACTAACCCATTACCCCACATCTGGATTCCCAGAGAAGAGCCAAGAAAATCCAAAACACCCTTAAACACGGATGCCCTAACTCCTTGTTGACCATGTCAACAACCCCAAGTTAAAAAGTGTTCAGAACTGAACATGGGATATAATATAGCACTTGATCAATACTAGTTGCTATCATCATCATCATCATCATCATCAGCCTCTAACTGCCCTTTCCCTCCATCTCTACAATTAAACCAAGTAAAGAGTAAATTAAAAAGACATTTCTTTTGTGTTTACATGGATGGAGCTGGAACATGTTCTTCTTAGCAAAGTATCTCAAGAATGGAAGAAAAAGTATCCAAAAGTTATTTTATCAGCAGATAACTGCGGTGATTACTTCTCAAATTATTTTCAGGGTCTCACTGGATGCTCTGCTACCTAAACAGTAAATTCTAAAATTAATGTTCAGCAACATGAATCTATGTTTAAGAAATGTAAAGAAACATGCGAATATAAGAAGGAAAACAAACATGTAAAGCTTATATACCCCTAATTTCTATAATGGTTTTAATATTGTAGTTGTTATCCTATTTCCTCAAACCAGTAAACGTTTTAGGTTCTTTACCCAGTGATTCGACCCAACTCTTCCTTAAGTTCTGATTCCTCAAATGTTCTACATAAAAGATGACCTTAAGCATAGAAAGTGGCAGTATTTCTTGAGCATTTAATTTATAACTCAGATCCAGGATCATCACTTCAATTTGAAAGGCATTTATATGAGAGTTATTAATGAGATAATACTGTGCCTATCATTTCTGAGCCTTGTGGATTTCTGGTGAAAAAGGCCAACATAAAAATCTTTCCTTTAACATTTTCTTTAAACTCTTAAAACATAAGTCAAGACAAATAGAAGTAACTTTATTTTGTTTTTTTGTCATTTATGAAAAAAGCCTATGCAAAAAAATAAATTATATACGTAATGTGTTATATATGTAAATTATATATGTATGTGTGTGTATAAATATATGTGTATGTATGTATGTGTATGTGTGTATATATATATATGTGTGTTTGTGTATGTGTGTATATATATATGTATGTGTATGTGTGTGTGTGTATATACATATATATGTGTATGTGTATGTGTGTGTGTGTGTATATATATATATATATATATGAGGAGAAAAAGGAAGAAATAACAGTTGAAATGGCTTCCAATTGTTATTTCTTCCTTTTTCTCCTCATGCCTGCTATAACCCATACAAACACATAAACACATGTTCATACACTCACTATAGAAGATAATACATTTCTTTACTTATTTACTTATTTTTTTAGAAATAGAGTTTCTGTTTCACAAACTATAGTGCAGTGGTGATCATAGCTCACTGTAACCTCCAGTTCCCAGGATTCTAGTTATTCTTCTGCCTGGGCCTGCCAAAGTGCTTGGATTACAGGTATGAGGCACCAAGCACAGCGATTGTTTTAATAATTTAAAAGTAGTATGGAGAAAAATAAGAGAATCTTCTACCTTTTTTCCGAAGTATGTCAATTTATGAAAATTAATTTAAATTCTCGATTAACAGAATAAACCATAGAATGGATCTGAGAAACAGTATTAAGAACAAAAGACAGGTAGATGCTCAAGTCACTAAAACAGAATGAAAGTCCAGAAATAAACCTCTGTGTCAACTGAGTTTCAGAAGATTCCAAGAGCATTCAATGGAAAGAAAACTTTGCTTAAGAAAAAATAAAGGGGCAATCATATCACCTCATGCAAAAGAATGAAATTAAAATTAGATTCTTACATTATACTACATAAAAAAAAACTTCACACAAAATGGAACAAAGACCTAAACTTGAGATCAAAATATATAAGACTCTGAGAAGAACATTTAAGAGTAAATCTGAATAATATTAGATATATTAATAGACTTTTAGATATGTTATCAAAAGTCATGAGTTATGAAATATAAATAAATTGAACATCATCAAAATTAAAAATCTATTAAAAATATCAATGAAATACCAAAAAATTGAAAATAAAATATTTTCAAATCTGCAGAGAGAGAAAATAATCATCATATATGGTGGAAGAGATATAGAGAAAAGTGGAGATACTTTAAAGGCATGGGGTTACTTTTAGAGATGCTGAAAATTGTCCCACAATTGACGTAGAGATGGTGGGTCATATCTATGAATATAGTCAAAGTGGTGATTCATACTGTTTATGTATGTGAATGATATGACATAAAGTATATCTCAATAAAGATGTTTCTTATTTTTAAATAAAAAGAGAAAAAAAATCCAGGTATGCCCATGTAGAGAATAATTTACTATCTTGGGGTGTAATATATAGTAAAATGGAGTAGATTGAAGAGTACTAGAGAATATGAGACCTTACATTAAGGTGTAATTGAGTCACAAACTCTAATTCCTGAGCTTTGTCTAAAGTCAGAACATCACAATGACAAAAAGAAGTGATTGACAGCAGCAAAATACAGCCGGCCTCTCTAGCTAGAGTACAGAAGAGATTAGGAACGAGAGGTAGTGCCTGTTGGAGCTAATATCTAAGGACAAATATGGCCACCAATATTTTGACTAATGTATGCAAAAGATGATTGGGTAATCATATATTCCTATTGGCCAATGCTTTGACATGAAATAGATGCAACTATTGGAGACAAACTCTCGGAAAGATTATAAGCTCCACAGCACAATGCCAAGTTTCTGTCACTCGATTAGAATTAGACTTGTGATGGAAAAATAAAGCTGTATTTCATATATACCTGAGATTGTGAAAAATTACTTATATTAGTCACACTTAAAAAGATAATAACTAGTGATAAAAAAGTAGCTGAGTTATAAATTAAGGACATTTTGTAAATTAGTGGTTTCAGGTCCTATGGTACAATATGGGAAAGTTTTCTTCATAAAGTAGTGATGGTTCTATAGAACTGAGAATTAAGACTGCCTCTTGTCTATTCTCATGCTATTGAGCAACATTCAAAAAGTAATTTACTACTGTAGCTAAAATGACCTATCCTATTTATCAAGAGGATATGATGTCATAGACTATAATTGAACTCCTACATACAAAAAACCCCAAAGGTCCTGCAATACTACCATATCTGTTACTCATTACCTTGTAACAAATTGCCCCAAAACATGATGATGTAAAAGATTAATATTTGTTATCTTGCAATTTTTAAATCAGGTATTCAGACATGGCTTAAATAAGTCATTGGCTCAGGGTCTCTCACAGCCTTCTGTGAAGTTTCCACATGGAGCTACAGTTATCTCAGAGCTCCACGAGGGGTGAATCTACTTGAAGCCTCCTCATGTGTTTGTTGGCTGACCTTGGTTTACATTGAATGTTGACTAGAGGCATAACTTCCTTACCATGTAGTCTTCTCCATAGGGCTAATCTAAACAAGGCAGCCTAATTCCTTCAAAGCAAGTGGAAGGGGAGAGAGAGAAAGATAGATAGATATGTAAGTTATATTTTTTGTAACCTAATTGCAAATACGACATCTCATAACTTTTGCTATATTGTTTATTAGAAATAATTTGCTAAGTCCAGCCAACATTTAAGACAAGGAAATTGCATAGTCTAAATAATAGAAGGAGTATTTTTGAGAACCATTTTAAAACTGTCTAGAACAGCTATCATGTGTGATGATAACATTAATGTAACACAATGGAAATTCAAAATGGGCAGGATTACTAAGAACTTCCCAGGAATGATGTTTTACATCACTACACTAAGTAAATAACCATAAACACCTGAGGTATTGATAGAGGAAAACAAAAAATGCCAACTGTAGTTTTGTGAGTCTAGTGACAAGTCACATAAATTGTAACTAGAGTGTCTGTAGTGATGGATTATGAAATAGGAAGTAAGGTAAAGATGATAATTTTATAATTTTTGTATTTCTAATAGAAACTATAGTCATGGAGAACTTGGCTTTTCATCAACAATATTTAACTCTATTTACTACTTGACTTTTGAGGGGCAGGTATGAGCTATACAGATTTTAACATTTTTAAAATAATTTTCCTTATTTTAATACTGACAAGACAAAATCCAATGAAAGGACAGCTTTCCTTAAGCACTGAGAGTTATTTCAGTCCTACAGATTAGAAGTCTGATAGGGTTTCACCAAGCCAAAATCAAGATATTGGAAGAAGTTTATTCCTTTTGGAGGATCTCAAAAGAGTTCATTTCCTTGGTTTTCCCGCTTCTAGAAATGTCTCATATTCCTTGACATGTGGCTTCCTTTCGTCATTTTCAGTTAGGAATAATACATCTTTCTGACCTGTCGCTTGCCTGCAAGTCTCTCTCTCTGACTACACCCTAAAAAATGTCTCCACTTTTTAGAATTGATATGATTAGACTGGGCCTACTTGGACATTCAACAATAATCTCCTCATCATAAGGTCTGTAACCTCAATCACATCTCCAAAGCCACTTCTGCCATTTAAGATGACATTTTAATAGCTTCAGGGCATTAGGGTGTTAATATCTTTGGGGGACCAATATTCTGTTTACGAGAGGTAGTTTTATTTTTTATTACAGTTTATAATTTTTCCAGTTGGTTGCATACTCACTGGAAGTTTCAAAAGAGTATATAGAGACTGGTGGACACTTCATCTTGCTCCCTCCCATGGTGACACTGTATCAGTTTCAGTTCATTAGCAAAAGCATAAAATTAACATTAATACTTAGCAGGATACTGGTGAAACTTATTAAAGGTAGAGTATCAATGTCTTTATATAGTGATCAAGAAAATGCCATGAAGGCTATCTGTAATAGTAAGATCAAAATATTTCTGAATGTATATGAAGCACATCGTGCCCTATAATTGCACCAATGTACACAATTATGATTCAATAAAATTATAAAAAAAATTAACATTAATACAATGTCATTTCTTAGATTACAGGAATTATTAAGTTTTAATCAGTTTTTACATCCCTTAATTTGTATACAAGTATGCCCTAATGCAGTTCTATCTAATTTGTAACATATTCATGTAATTATGTGACTATTATTATAAAAATATATCACTTGTCACAGTGAGAATGACCCATAACAGAAGGTCCCAAAGCAATGAATGCTGACATGGGTACAGAAAAAAGGACACTCTTATAGTGTTGGCAGGACTGAAAACTAGTACACTCTGTGGAAAATATTAGGGAGATCCCATAAAGAACTAAAGGGAGACTTAACATTTGACTTTGAAATCCTTCTAGTAGGTATTTACCCTAAAGAACAAAAGACATTAAAAAAAAAAAAAAAGAAGAACAAAAGACATTTATACTCAAATGTTTATAGAAACACAATTCATAGGCTCGGTGCCTGTGACTCAATGGGCTAAGGCGCCAGCCACGTACACCTGTGCTGACGGGTTCAAATCCAGCCTGGGCCTGCCAAACAACAATGACGACTGCAACCAAAAAATGGCCGGGCATTGTGGTGGGTGCCTGTTGTTCCAGCTACTTGGGAAGCGGAGGCAAGAGACTCGCTTGAGCCCAGGAATTGGAGGTTGCTGTGAGCTGTGATGCCACCACACTCTATCCAAGGTGACAGCTTGAGGCTCTGTCTCAAAAAAAAAAAGAAAAGAAACACAATTCACAACTGTGAAGATGTGGAAACAACCCAACAAGCCACATGCCCTTCAGTACCTGAATGTATTAATAAATTGTGGTATAACATCAAACGTTATTCAGCCATAAAAAAGTTGGTGATTTTGTATCTTTTCTAACAACCTGAATAGAATTTGTGCATGTTCTCCTAAGTGAAGTATCACAAGAATGGATAAACAAGCATCACGTGCACTTGGTACCAAATTGGAACTAGTAGATTAATACCTGTATGCGCACATGAGAAAAGAACCCAAGAAAACTCAAGTGGGGGTGTGGGAAAGGAGGAGGGTACATTCCCATCAATGGTTACATTGCATGGGTGTATTACACACTTCCCATCTATAATTCCCACATTAATCCTATTAAAGCAAACTATGGTCCCTCATATTGGATCTGAAAATTTAAAGAATTTTAACAAATGGTGCTGGGTGAACTGGCTGGCGACCTGT
>CAUYON010018158.1:0-12685 GCA_963573935.1 Arctocebus calabarensis
ATGGGTCGATGGGCACTTGGGCTTCTTCTATGACTTGGCCACTATGAATTGAGCGGCAATGAACCATCTGGGGTAAATATATTTATTGCCAAATGATTTTTGGTCCTTTGGATATACACCTAGAAGAGGAATTGCAGGATCAAATGGCAGGTCTACATTTAGATCCGTGAGTATTCTCTGATCTTCCTTCCAAAAGGAACATATTAGCTTGCATTCCTACCAGCAGTGCAGAAGTGTTCCCTTTTCTCCACATCCATGTCAACATCTGTAGAGGGGAAATGTGCCTTGGGGTAGGTGATGGTGTATCTCACAAGGAACTTCAGGCACCTGGACCAGGTAGTAGTGGATGGTGAATCTCAGCATCAAGAAGTCTGCCCTGAGAACCAGAATCTCAGATCTTGTTCTTATTGAAATCCATCTTTTAAGGCCAGCTGTTGTGGCTCAAGCCTTCAATACCATCTCTTGGGGAGGCTGAGACTGGAAAAATCACTTGAGGCCAATAGTTTGAGTTCATCATTTCTGGAAAACAACCCAAAGGGTCCAAGAGTTACTTACAGGAAAAGATTATAAGAAACAAACAGGGGTTTATGGAGTCAGTTAAAGTTGCCCCGGCCACGAATTAAGTGGACTCAAGTTGTAATCACCTCAAAGTCTGAAAGGCATAAAAGCCTGAGTTCCCCAATTCCCAAATCATGGGCCAGTATTGATCTGCGGCCTGTTAGGAACAGTGCCACATAGCAGGAGATGAGCAGCAGACCAGGGAGGGGAGCTGCAAAACTGTTCACAGCCGCTCCTTCATCAGTTACATCACCCCTTGAGCTCCGCCTCCTATCAGGTCAGCCTCAGGTTCTCACTGGGGTAGGAACTCTACAGCAACCACACATGAGGGATACAGGTCACACGCTCCTTATGAAAATCTAATGACCTGCGGTGCAGCTGAGCCACACATGTGAGTTGTCACTGTCTCTCAACACCCTCAGATGGGATCACCAGTTGCAGGAAAACAAGTTCAGGGCTCCTATTGATTCTATGTTATAGTGAGTTATATAATTATTTCATTCTATATTATAATGTAGTGAAAGTAGAACTAAAGTGAACAATAAATGTAATGTGCTTGAATCATCCCAAAACCATTTCCCTAACTCCTAGTCCATTGAAAAACTGTCTTCTGTGAAACTAGTTCCTGATGCCAAAAAGATTGGGGACCCCTGGTACACGTATAAGCCATAGCCTCGGTGGCATCTACCAAGTAGAAAAGGTTGATTTGAAGATCCCATAAAAACTGAATCTAATATAGAAAACATGCACTTTTCAAATATATATATATACACACATAGACACATATATATATAATATTTACTTGCTATAAACATGCCTCAAGAAATGTTAAATTTTCAGAAGAACATTACAATCTGTATTAGAAAGAATGCAAACATGTTAACACAAGTAAAATGATGACCAGGAAAATATATCTGAGGACATTAAGGAAAAAAATCCAAATACTTATGAAGCAAACTCACAATGCTATTGGAAATTGAAAAATATTTATAAACTTATATTAATGAAATACATTTCGAAACATGTTAGCTAAGCTTCTATTACCTAAAGGAAAATTTAGGAAAAAATCAGGGGCCAGCAAACTATGGCTATGGGTCAAAATAAGCTTATTATTATTTTCCCACATGCACGTAGGTAAAATTTTTGGACCATTTTAAAAGGTTTAAGAAATGTAAAGGTATTCAACAGAGTCCATATGTGGCCTGAATAACTTCAAATATTCTCTTTCTATTTATGGGAAATGCTTGCTGATCCCGGCCTTCAGTACTTCTAGTAGAAAAGAAAAAAATAATAAGCCTAACAGAACATACTTCCTAAGAAATTAATAAAAGACCAGGAAAACAAATCTAAAAGAAATTAGAGGAAAATAGTCACGATAAGAGTAGAAAGTAATAAAACAGAAATCAAACATATGGTTGCTATCAACAAAGCCAACGTGTTTTCTTTGAAAGTCTAATAAAAGTGACAAGCTTCTGGTGTGACTGATCAAGAAAAAAAGGCGAGTAGGCACAGATAAAGGATGTTAGGAATGAAATAGGATCTACAACTACAGATTCTCCAGACCTTAAAAAGTTATTAAGGGGATACAACGAGCAAAGGCAATATGAACAGATGCCTCAGAATGTTAAAAGTTAATAAGACAATAATACCGTGAAAAAATTATGCTGGCACCTAAACACATGCCTGATACTGTATGTAAAAATTCTAAATAAAATACAAGCAAATAAATCCAGCAATATATTTGAAAAATAATACATCATAACCCAGTTGAGTTTATTCCAGGCAGCAGACTGGGTGGATGAGCATTAGAAAATCACTGAATGGAATTCACCACAATGACAAATAAAAGAAGAACTACACTATTAGGGCAATATATGACAGCTATTCTTCTAGTAGAGGTTTAAATATCTTTATTATTTTTATTTTTTTTTATTTTATTTATTTTATTTTATTTTTTTTTATTGAATCATAGTTGTGTACATTAGTTCAACCATGGGGTACAGTGTGGGGGCTTCACATGCAATCTGAGATATTTTATCAACCTGATTGACAAACCATTCATGATATTTTCTCGTTTACTATATGGAAACATTCTTGATCTTTGTTTAGAAGAGGTGCATATTCGAAGGGTCACGAACAAAGAGAAAGTTTAGAGCACTTCCAGAAAGTTGAAAGTGGGTCCCCCTCCTGAAGGAGAAAAGGTGAGAGAGAGGAGAAGAAAAGGTCTGCAGGGCTGTAAAGACTCTCTCCATTGGAAATTGGCTGCAAGTCTTTCACCGTTCTCTCTGCGCCTCCAGGCAGTATTGCCCTTTTCTGTTGATCATTGGTTACTTAGGTTACTTCATAGCCACATGCCCACCGGCCCTCCAGACTTCCTGGTTCAGCAGGTCAGGTTTTCCATCCACCCCCCTTGTTGAAGCCCCTTTCTTAGTGTCCCTTCTCAGCCTTATCTTTTAGGCAGTTGACTGGTTGTCAGCTGGGGTGGCAGAGGTGACTGTGTCTCTGTCTCATGCAACAGGCTAGCCTTGTCTTTTTCACATGGTGCTGGGATTCCAGGAACAAAAAGAACAGTCCTTTTCAAGACTGTGCTTGTGTTGTGCTCGTTAACATCCTGTTGGCTCATGTAAATCACATGCCCAGTCCAAATTCAAGAGGTGGGAAAAAATAAACTCCACCTGCTAAGTATCATACTCACTTTCATAATTTGCTGTAGTGATTCTTGTATATATAATGTATATATAAAGGATTTGTATCAAAGGCAGTATTGCTGACATACTTTTCTATCCAATATTATGTATCTGTGGTGAAAACTGCTACTTTATTTTGAGACAGAATCTCACTTTGTTGCCCTCGGTAGAGTGCTGTTTCGTCATAGCTCACAGCAACCTCTTGGGCTTGGGGAATCTTCTGGCCTCAGTTTTTCATTTTTAGTAGAGACAGGGTCTCAACTCTTGCTTAGGCTAGAAAAGAACGGCAACCTCCCCTTTGGGGAATCAAACCCGGGTTTCCTGCATGACAGGTGGCGATACTGCCACTATACTAACCAGGATAGTGAAAACTGCTACTTTAAAGAAACAAACAAAAATAAAAACCAACACACACACACACACACACACACACACAAACCCTGTAGGTAGAAGAGGAAGCAGACTTCTGCCGGCTGGGAGGGGGATATGTAAAGTGTAGAGATAATGCAGGTAGAAGAGTGACCCCAGGTAGGTTGAGTATGTCCTGAGTTGTTTGTGAGGGCAAAATGTGTCAGAGCATTGAAAAGGGGAAGGTAGTAGCTGATTTACCTTTTGTCTGACCAAAACCCCTCTAACCCCAAAGGGATAATGTGGCCTGGTCCTTGAATGGATGGGGAATCGTGTGAAAAGAAATGAGCAGCTCAAGGGCTTGGCACGGTGGTGCATGCCTATAATCCTAGCACTTGGGAGGCTGAGGCGGGAGGATTGCCTGAGCCAGAGCTAAATAAATAGCCTCGAATAGCTGTAGTCCCAGCTACTTGGGAGACTGAGGCAAGAGAATCACTTGAGCCCAAGACTTTGAGGTTCTGTGAGCTATGATGCTATGGCACTCAACTACCCAGGGTGACAAAATAAGATTGTTTCAAAAACAAACAAACAAACAAACAAAAACAAAACAAAAAACTCAGGTCAAGTGAATCAATAATCTCTGAATTCTTAACGTTAATCCTACAGGAACAGGAAAGTATCATAGTTTTCTTTGGTTGGGCAATTCTAGTCATTGATTTTATTTGTAGAAGATGGTTAAGTAGAGGAGAGACTGAGGTTTCTCAAAGGTGGGATGTCAACTCAAGGATATGTCAAATGTGGGTTATTTCTTTACTTGCCTAGGGATTTTTTCTCCCTTAATTTCTTTCTTTCAATAACTATTAACTAGGTAACTATTGCATTTCAGGCACTGTACTAACCAGTTGTGATATATCCAGAATAGGCCAACAGTTCTGGCTTTGCAGAGCTGGTATTCTTTTTTTATAAAAATATGCGGGGTGAGATGTTTTGAACAGTAGAATCTTTTTTTTTTTTTTTTTTTTTTAAGAGACAGAGTGTCACTTTGTCATCCTCAGTAGAGAGCTGTGGCATCACAGCTCACAGCAACCTCCAACTCCTGGGCTTAGGAGATTCTCTTGCCTCAGTCCCCCCCATAGGCATCCGCCACAAGGCCCGGCTATTTTTTTTGTTGCAGTTTGGCAGGGGCAGGGTTGGAACCCACCACCCTTGGGATATGGGGCCTCAGGTGCTGCCCAGAAGTAGAATCTTTGTTATGGATCTGGATTGAAGTAGGTGTGTGCTTACTCTGTTTGAGATACAGAGTGAGACTAGGGGAGGATTACAGTCAGCGAGGGGACTGACAAACAGCGCATCTCTCCGAGTGTTTCCTAAGCCTCCCCTTGGTGTGTGCTGGGGACATGAAGTATCCTCTGCATCCTCCAGGAGCCTTGCCTAGGTCAGAAGCAGGTGGTGCTACATTATGGCAGAGGGGCTGTATTTTGACATGTATAATGTACCCCCATGTGTAATGTAAACCCACATTTTTGGCCTAAACTTTCAGGGAAAAAAAGAAACCTTCCTTTTAAATTTTTTTGTAAAGACAGAGCCTTACTTTATTGCCCTCGGTAGAGTGCTGTGGCGTCACATAGCTCACAGCAACCTCCAACTCCTGGGCTCAAGCAATTCTCTTGCCTCAGCCTCCTGAGTAGCTGGGACTACAGGCGCCCGCCACAACGCCCAGCTATTTTTCTGTTTTGCAGTTCGGCCGAGGCTGGGTTTGAACCCGCCACTGTCGGTATATGGTACCCTACTTGATGAGCCACAGGCACCGCCCCCTTTTTAATTTTTTAATTCAAACTTTTGTTTTTATTTAGGTACTTGTTTTTTGTATTATAAAGGAATTTTAGCACTTGTTTTTTAACATGTATAGGAAATTTTATGTAACAAATAACTACAAAGCATAAGAACAGATACAAGGTGCAAGAACTGTTATGTACCAGTAACAAATTTACGCTATTTATGCATCGTATAGGGCCAAGAGATTCATCTTGGTCAGAATGGACATCCCGATTTGAAGCTGCTCCAGAATCCTGGTCTTCACCTCCTGCTCCACCTCTGGACACTTTGGAGGCGTCCCTTGCATTGCCTTCTTCTGTTTTGGCATCTGAGGAAGCTTTTCTTCCTGTTGCCTCCACGTTCTGATGACACTGTGTAGGGAGAGGTCCACAGTGTCCCTCAGCAGCGCTGTCGCCACGCTCATTAGCATATTTCATAACTGTTAGCTTAAAGCTTACAGTATACAAAAATCATTTTGACATTATCCCAGGGATTTTCCTTTTTTTTTTTTTTTTTTTGAGACAGAGCCTCAAGCTGTCACCCCAGATAGAGTGCTGTGACATCACAGCTCACAGCAACCTCCAATTCCTGGGCTCCAGCGAGTCTCTTGCCTCTGCCTCTCAAGTCTCTGGGACTACAGGCGCCCGCTGCAATGCCCCACCATTTTTTGGTTGCAACCATCATTGTTGTTTGGCGGGCCTGGGTTGGATTCGAACCCGCCAGCTCAGGTGTGTGTGGCTGGCGCCTTAGCCCGTTGAGCCACAGGCGCCGAGCCTATCCCAGGGATTTTCCAATAATTTGTTTTGTTTTGTTTGAGACAGAGTATCACTTTGTCACACTCGGTAGAGTGCTGTAGTGTCACAGCTCACAGCAAATTCAAACTCCTGGGTTTAAGCAATTCTCTTAATTCTCTTGTCTCAGCCTCTGAAGTAGCTCGGACTACAGGCGCCCACCACAATGCCTAGCTATTTTTAGAGACAAGGTCTTGTTCTGGCTCAGGCTGGTCTTGAACTCGTGAGCTCAGGCGATCCACCTGCCTCAGCCTCGCAGAGTGCTAGGATTACAGGGAAGAGGAAGAGTGTGGCCAGAGGGGAGACTTGACATCCTCAGCTGGCATCCAGACTTGACTGAGAAGCTGCAGAGCCGTCATGGTGGGCTCTTGAGTAGGGGCTTACGTTGAGTTTGAGAAGTCTAAACCTTCTCCTTAATAGCACTTAATAGCATTTTTGAGCTTTTAGGATCTATTATGTACCATTCATACTGCACTGTGGGGGATCTCGTCTGTCCTCCCCTATGGTCCCCATATTTTGAGGGAACTAGTCTTAGAGGCTGGGCGTTCACATAAACCTTTCTGGTGTTTCGGTTTAATCTGAGAGAGTGTGAAGGGAGACGGTGACAGATTTAGTGGTTAAGTAGCTGCCAAGATTGTGTCATAGGGAACTCCAGGGTTTCAAACCGAATAGCCAACAGGAAGTTGAAGGAGTAGGGACCTGGGTTAGGGAGAAGGTGGCAGATCCCTGCTTCAGAATGTTGAAGTTGTATTGATTGGGGGGACCTGGATGGGAAGGTCATGGGCTGGGACACGGGAAAGCTGAGGGTCAGACAGACGGAGCTTACCAGGACAGTGTGTGGAGGGAACCGAGAGTCGGAGATTAAAGATGGAGGGGAGGAGGAAGAAGAGACTCATTTTACCAGGGACTTTTCTAAGTGTTTTGTATGCATGAGAGAGTTACTGTTCTATTTTAAGATTTGCAGAAGAGGAAACTTAGGCTTAGAGCAGTCAAGTTTTCCAAGGGGCTACCCACAGCCCTGATTTATTGAGAATCTGCTAAGTACCTGGGTCTGTGGTCATATGGGATTATCTCATCTAACTAAGCCTTAGAGCAGACTTACAAGGTGGTACTATTGTCTCGTCATTGGGCAAGTGGGGGGATAATAACCGAGGCAGTGGGGAGTGAGCCCAGATCACAGATCTTGTGAGGGGAGTGAAGATTTACACCCAGGCCTGCCTGGTTCTGCTTGCTGCCTGGTGCTTGGCACATGGTAGGCATTTCATGATGCTTTGCAAGCCTGGACAATACCCTGGCACATCTCGGGAGACTAGGTCACAGATTAAAGGCAGATTTGGGGCTCATCTGTGTGCCCCTGCTTTTCCTGCACTGGGGTAACTGAGAGTCTCTTGTTCTAAGCAGCTGGGGCCCTTGGAAGCTTATTTCTCTTGTGGCACCCTCTCTCATCTTGCTGGGCTTTAGCGGGCCTTTGTCATGCCTCCCTTCTTCCTAGTCACTGTCATTCCTGAAGAGTCACTGGCCTGCCTGCTGGCAGTTCTCTCCATAGGACTTTGGGTGAGAAGGTCTGGCTCAGTGACGTCCATCCCTGTGGCCCTGGTCACTTCCCCTGTGGGTGGCCACAGGCCAGTTCCTGGGAACTGCGTCATCCCTGCTGCCCGAGGCAAGGGCAAGCAGCGGGGTGATGGGGCATCAGCCCACAGTGGAGTTCCCTGTGATTTACAGCAAGTTTGGAGCGAGGACTCTTAACTCTCCCTCGCCTGGAAGACTGTGTCCTGCTGTGCAGAATCTTGGCTGGAGATTCTGGGGAAGCAGCAGCTGCGTTTTGGAAGCCTGGAATCTTGAGTTCGGATGGTGTTGGGAGGGAGAAGGTTGGTAGCTTCCGACCCAGGTTGAAGGCTCCTGACGCAGAGCAGGGATTTGGCTTTAGTTGGAAAGGCTGTGTCTCCTGTCTGGCTGGCCCTGCCTGAGGAGTCCCAGGCTGGGGCTGGAGCAGGGAGAGTGTTGGTAATCTTGGGGTTTTGTCTTCCAGTGGTGCAGTGGGCCACTGCATTTGACCTTTTCCTGTCTGGCAGGTGGCAGGAAGCTGGCATGGGCACTGGTTCAAGCAGGGTCAGCCAGGCAGCATTAGGTGGGAGGACCTGCCCTCTGTCATCTTGTCAACTGGGAGGTTAGTCACGGGCTGTTCCCTTTTCCCTGTGCCCATTGCTTCTCAGGGGGGTGTGGCAGACCCCTGGTCAGTGCTGCTGGGTGCACGTGACGTGCTTTCTGAAGCTAACAGATGGGGTTTGCCACCCACAGGACAGCAGTCAGCGGAGAAGCAGGGTGTGCAGTTTCCTGCTCTGTGTGAAACCTTGATGTTCCTCTGATTTCTTTTTTTTTTTTTTTTTTTGTGGAGACAGAGTCAGGCGCCGCCCTCTTTTTCTTTTTAATTGACTCTGTTTTCAATAAAATTACTACACTGACACAGAATAACCCCCATCTTTCTCCTCTGTAAACCACAGGCATTTCTTGGAAAGAGTGACAGAGTAACTCATTTTTCAATTAAAGAAAATAAGACTATAGGATGTTATATGTTTTTGCTAATGGTTTTTGTTGCCAGGTGACAAGGTTTGGGCCCTGGCCAAATGGCAATGTTCTGCTTTCACACTTGGGGTGTACCTTCTGTTCCTGTTTCTGACCTTGGGAATGCCCTTGTGTTCCTTACCTTTCCAATTTCCCTTTCCACTTGTGACTTCATATTCTCTATAAAAGTCTCCCCTTAAGAATCTGCTGATTTTATTTGTAGTAAGGAGTTAGTTACTGATAATGACTTAGATTTATGGTCTTTCTGGGCTTTCAGATAGTTCTGACTTAAGAACATTCCCACAGCTTGGGATACTGTGCTTCCAACCTGCTGAGACTACTTATTCCCACCTTAGGGTTCATCACGCCATAGGAGCACCTGGGCATGTGTGAAACTGAACCACACCCCTTACATCAACAGGGAATGTGTGAAATTGAACCACACCCCTTACATCAACAGGGAAATGCTTAGAAGTCCAGGCTCTAGGCAGAGTTTTTACACTTGATCTTAGCCAAAAGGCCAAGAAGCAATCTAGGCAGAGTTTTTTTTCTTTCTTTTCTTTTTTTTTTTTGAGACAGAGTTTCACTATATCATTCTTGGTAGAGTGCTGTGGCGTCACAGCTCACAGCAACCTCCAACTCTTGGGCTTAAGTGATTCTCTTGCCTCAGCCTCCCAAGTAGCTGGTACTACAGGCGCCCATCACAATGCCCGGCTATTTTTTGGTTGAAGTTGTCATTGTTGTTTGGCAGGCCCGGGCTGGGTTCAAACCCTCCAACTCTGGTGTATATGGCTGATGCCCTAGCTGCTGAGCTACAGTCACTGAGCCTATAGGCAGAGTTTTCAATTCTATGCAGTGGAATGTCCTTGTGGAACTTAAACTCCCAAACAAAGGTAAGGTTGGCAGATAGGAAACTCAGTTAAGTTTGAATTTTAGATATTTATGTATACATTTTCCCCATGCCATATTTGGGATATAAGCTAAAAAAACTTATTTGTTTAGGCTGGGTATAGTGGCTTACACTTGTAATGTCAATACTTTGGGAGGCCAAGGCAGGAGGATAGCTTGAGGCCAGAAGTTCATGATTAGCCTGGGCAGCATAGTGAGACCCCTGTCTCCCAAAAACTATTAGCCAGGTATGGTGGTGTATGCCTGGAGCTCTCGCAACTCAGGAGGCTGAGGCAAGAGGATTGTTTGAGCCCAGGAATTTGAGGTTGCTCAGTGTTGTCATCACACCACTGCACTCCAGCCTGAGTGACAGGGCAAGACCATAGTACTTTAAAAAAAATTTTTTTTTTGTTTTTTTTGTTTACCTGAAATATAAATTTAACTAGGAGGCCTATATTTTTACTTGCTAAATCTGGCCCTACCGAAGAGGGAAGTTGTGGTGGTGAGGCGTCAGCCAGGTGGAGAAAGTAGTTTTGGGGTGAGCTGCCCTGTCTCAGTTCCTGAATTCATGGTACATGGAGCTGTGCAGGGATTCTGGGTCCCTGTTTTGTCATCTCTTAGCTGTAGCCCTGAGCAGGCATAAGACAGGGCACGTGCAGGAGGGTTTCGTGTGCTGAGAACACTCGGCGTGCCCACATGGCTGCTCCTGCTATCTCCCAGCTGGCATTTCTAGGAAGAAATGGGGTTTCTAAGATTGGAGACTGTGGCTTTTTCTGTCCCTCCACCCCCGCCCCTCACTGGCTCGGTTGCTGGTTGCTGAGAGTTGGTCAACTCCAGACAATTCCAAAGGGCTTCACGAGAGGCCACATTACCTAGGTCTCTTTTAAAGAACCTTCTGGAATGAAGGTTCCTCAGCTCTTCCTTCCCTTGCCTTCTCCTGTCACTTCCTGGTTTCTGCCTCCTTCCAGCTTTCTTCCCTTCTCTGTTCTTGAGTGCTTTCACTAGTTAGTTTGATTATTTATTAGTTTGTTAATTTTCCATTTAGAACTTTCCTAGACATGTGAGGAGCTCATGCTCTCGTTGAGGAAGGAGTGCCTCTTTGCTTCAGTCAAGGCAATGATGAACTTGGGTTAGGAAGCCTGGCTTTATATGTTTTACTTTGAAGAAATGGTTTGAATGGAAGAGAATGATGCACTTTGCTCATTGATTCATTATCAACCCAAGTATGTTTCCCTAGGCCTTTGGCAAAGCACCACACTCCAGAGAAAGTGCTTGACCTTTTTTATTTCTAGAAGTGGTAGTATATCAAAATCTTCTTTAGTTTTCTCATTCTTTGAATTTAAGTCTTGTGATCTCAGGATAAGGCTAGCTTAGTGAAGGTTCCCTTTATACACAGAGAGGACTGGGAGGTCTATTTGCACCCTGACCTCGGCATTCAACCAAGGTGGTAGAAGGCATCTATCATGGGCTCCTTTGAGGTGGTGTTGGAGGACTAAGGCTCTGTATTAGTTTATGGAGGTTTCTCTTCCGCCTGGCTCCATAACAACACCCCAGCCCATAGGAAAATAGAGAGATGAAGGTCTACAGCCTGAAATTCTGAAATCTGAACTGCCTTGTCAACAAAATAATAGCCTAATCTTCTAACAATTAGGAATTCTATTTGGATTTGAGTAAAAAAATATTCAAATAGTAGCATAAGCACACAAGGATTCCTTTTCTCAACTAACAGAACAACTTAATTAGGCAGTCTGAGATTAGTGCTGGAGACTCTGTGGTCATCTAAGAGCTAGATCTACTTGGTGTTGTGGTTCTATGATCATCCCAGACCAATTTGCTGCTCCATCCTGGTTGTGTGTTCCATTCTCAAAGTCAGCTCTTAGTCCAAGATGGCTGCAGAAGCTCCAACCATCACACTTGGCACAGAAGGAGGAAGAGAGGAAGGGACATATGTCCCTCCTTTTTTTTTTTTTTTTTTTTTTGAGACAGAGCCTCAAGCTGTCACCCTGGATAGAGTGCCGTGGCATTACAGCTCACAGCAACCTCCAATTCCTGGGCTCCAGCGAGTCTCTTGCCTCTGCCTCCCAAGTAGCTGAGACTACAGGCGCCCACCACAATGCCCGGCCATTTTTTGGTTGCAGCCGTCATTGTTGTTTGGCAGGACTGGGCTGGATTCGAACCTGCCAGCTCAGGTGTACGTGGCTGGCACCTTAGCCCGTTGAGCCACAGGCGCTGAGCCGTCCCTCCTATTTTTAAAGAGTCTACTGGGAAGTCCCATATAACACACGGCTTCAACTCTTTTTTTTTTTTTTTTGGTCTTATTCCCAATTCTTTTTTTTTTTTTTTTTTTTTTAATAAGAAGTTTTTATTTATTTATTTTTGCAAGGTGAATGAATGTATCAATGAACGAACACAGTCCCCTCCGGGGCAAAGTGAATGAATGGACACAGTCCATTCATGGAATTGAGGCCCAGTAAATCCACATTAAACTGACCTAGGCATAGGAAATGGGGGTTCCACATTCAGTCCCAAGTGCAAAGTGAAGGAGACACCAAGGCACAGATGTCTCCTCGGCAGTTGTCCGGCCTTTTTGGCTATTGGAGCCTCCGGTGGGGGTTGGAGGTCCCCCTCCTTGCCTGTCATTCAGCCTGCTGGTTCTTCAGCTGGCTGCTGCAGCACCGACACCGCCAAGGAGGAGGCAGCAGGTCCGCCAGCTCCGCTGAACTGGCCAGGGTGCCAAATGTCCCACATCAATTCTCTCTCTCTGAATAGAAACCCCAACTGCTGTTAGGGAAAAGGGGCAAAGACTCGATCTAACTGCTTCCTACTGAATTGGGCGATGATAGAAGGGGGCAGTTAGGGTTTCTCCAGAGGGAGAGTGATACAGTGGTTCAGGGACTGGAACCATCTTTATTGCGTGTGGCTTGATGACATTTCTGGAAAACACAAATCTCATTAGTATAATCAGTAATAGGCAAAGGTAGAGCAGCATCAGGTCAGAAGCACTTATTCAGTGATGCTAAAAGAAAACCATATTAG
>CAUYON010018159.1:0-19944 GCA_963573935.1 Arctocebus calabarensis
CCCTGTTTACCCACCCCCCTCCCCTTCCCTCCTTCATCCTAGGCTATAGAGGATTTTTGCAAGTTATATTTCTGACAAAGGTCTAATAACCAGAATCACACAGAACTCAAACTTATTACTAAGAAAAAACCAAGTGATCCCATTTCATTGTGGGCAAGAGACATGAACAGAAGCTTCTCTGAAGAAGATAGGTGCATAGACACATGCAAAAATGCTCATCATATTTAATCATCAGAGAAATGCAAACCAAAACCACTCTGAGATACCATCTAATTCCAGTAAGAGAATCCCACATCACAAATCCCAAAACTACAGAGGTTGATGTAGATGTGGAGAAAAGGGAACACTTCTGCACTGCTGGTGGGAATGCAAGCTAGTACTTTCCTTTTGGAAGGAAGTTTGGAGAACACTCAGGGATCTAAATGTAGACCTGCCATTTGACCCTGCCTCTTCTAGGACCCTACCCTCCTATAGACCCTGCCTATATCCAAAGGACAAGAAATCATTTGGCAATAAAGATATTTGCACCAGATTGTTCATTGCACCTCAATTCATAATTGCCAAGTCATGGAAGAAGGCCAAGTGTCCATTGACCCATGAATGAATTGTAGTATATGTATACCATGGAATACTATGCAGCATTAAAAATAATGGAGACTTTACCTTTTTTATGTTTACATGGATGGAGCTGGAAAATATTCTTCTAGGTAAAGTATCTCAGGAATGGAAAAAAAAATCCAATGTAGTCAATACTACTGTGAAAACAATTTATAATCACTCACACTTGCATATGAAAAATGAAAAGATATATTCTTATAGTTAGAAAACCCCAGGGACTCAACCACAAGACTTTTGGAAGTGAGTCTTGGAATCATTGCATTCCACAATGATTCCAAGACTCACTTGGAAGTGATCAGGAATACAATGATGTCTTGGGATGCAAAATCAATGTCCACGAATCAATAGCCTTCAAAAACTCCAACAGCAGCCAAACTGAGAATCAAATCAAAGACACAATATCCTTCATAGTAGCTTCAAAGAAAAGGACCTAACAAAGGACATGAAGGTTCTTTACAGAGAGTACTGTGAAACTCTGAGAAAAGAAATAGCTGAAGACATTAAGAAATGGAAGAACATACCATGCTCATGCATGAGAAGAATCAACATTGTTAAAACGTACATACTGCACAAAGCAACCTACCAATTTAATGCAATCCCCATCAAAGTACCAAAGTCATACTTTGAAAGAACTTGAAAACATAGCAATTTATTTTATATGGAAGCATTAAAAACTCCAAATAACCAATGCAATTCTAAGAAATACAGACAAATCTGGAGGTATTATGGTACCAGACTTCAGGTTATATTATAAACCTGCAGTGATCAAAACAGCATGTTACTAGCACAAAAAAGAGATATAGATGTAAGGAATATAATAGGGTACCTGGTGATGAACCTAGCCATGTATTGCCATCTGATTTTCGATAAACCAAACAAAAGCATACACTGGGGAAAAGAATGCCTACTTAATAAATGGTGCTGGGAGAAATTTTGAGCCACATGTAGAAGACTGAAACTAGACCCATACCTCTCACAACTTACAAAAAGTGACTCATGATGGATTTAAGACACAAAATGATAAAAGTTCTAGAAAAATACATGGGAAAACCTCTTAATAACATAGGCCCAGGGAAAGATTTTATAAAGAAGATCTCCTTGGAAATTGCAGCAATATCAGAAGTGAATGAATGAGACATTATCAAACTAAAAAGCTTCCGAATAGCTAAGGGTACAACAACTAAGCATACAGACAACCTTCAGAATAGGAGAAGATATTTTCATGCTACAAATCTGACAAAGGGCTAAAAACTCAAACTAATCAATAAGAAAAGAGCAAGCAATCCTATTTATAAGTGGACAAGAGACTTGAACAGCACCTTCTCTGAAGAAGACAGATGAATGGTGAACAAACACATGAAAATATGCTTATCATTCCTAATCATCAAAAAAATGCAAATCAAAACCACTCTGAGATATCACCTAACTTCAGTGAGAATAGCCCTCATCACAAAGTCCCAAAGCTGCAGATTCTGGTGTGGATGTGGAGAGAAGGGAACACTTTTATACTGCTGGTGGGATTTCAAACTAGTACAGCCTCTATGGAAAGAAGTATGGAGAATTCTCAAAGAGTTCAAGGTAAATTTTCCATCTGATCTGGAACTTCCATTACTAGGTATTTACCCAGAAGAAAAAAAAATCATTTTACCATAAGGATATTCATGCTATAATGTTCATTGCAGTTCAGTTCACAATTGCCAACATGTGAAATCAACCCAAATGCCCATCAATTCATGAACGAATCAATAAACTGTGGTACAATTATAACATGGAATACTTACTAGTCAGCCATAAAAAGATGGAGACTATACATCTTTTGTATTTACCTGGATGGAGTTGAAGAACATTCTTCTTAGTAAAGTATCAAAAGAATGGAAAAGCAAGTCTTCAATGTATGCAATACTAATATTAAACCAAGAGATACAAAACTACACTCCCACATAAGAGAAAACAAAACAAAATTAAATTCAAGTAAGGAGGAGAGGAAGGAAAAAGTAGTGAGAGGAGGGGGACTGGTAAGCTCTCAACCTAAAGTGCACAATGTAAAGGTATCAGCACTCACCTGGGTGAAGGGCTCAACTATAACTTGAACTTTACCTAACAAGTGCAAATAATGTAACCTAATTATTTGTACCCTCATATGAATCTGAAATAAAAAAAACAAAAACAGGAAAGGAACTTGCATAGATATTTCTCTAAAGCAACTATACACATATCAATAAGTACATGAAAAATGCTCTACACTATTGGTTATTAGGGAAATGCAAACCAAAACCACAGTGAAATATCACATCACACCCACTAGGATGGTTATTATTAAAATTGCTCAGAAAATAAATAGCCTCAGTTTGGTGAGGATGTGAAAAAGTAAGAACTCTTGTGCACTTCTGGTGGGAATGTAAAATATGATGCAGCAGTTCCTCAAAACATTAAACAAAGAATTACCATATGATCCTGCAATCCCACTTCTAGGTGTATAACCCCCAAAAACTGAAAGAAGGGACTCAAAAAGATATCTGCACATCAGTGTTCATAGCAACATTATTCACAGTACCCAAAATGTGGACTCAGTGGCAGGCCATCCTAGCATCCACTGTCAGTCCACCAATGCTCCAAGTGCCCTCCAACATCCCCAATGGGCCCAGCAGGGAAAATAATACCCACAGCAGCACCAGTGGCAAATACCCATCAGTACTAGTTAGTAAATAGTTTGAGTATCACATCTGATCTCAAGATATATTTTGGGGGCAGCAGCAACAGGTGCATAATTGAATGTAAGGAGGGAGTCAAAGGAAGAAATCAATAATGATTTCCAGGTTTGGCTCAAAGAACTTAGCAGATGGGGATGCCATTTTGTGAACTGGAAAACCCTGGGAAAGAGGAATCTTTGCAGGGGGAGGGAGGAGTAAAGAGTTCGGCTGGGACATGTTTTAGATGCCTAAGAGACCCCAGAGGGCACGTTAAAGGTTCTGCATGTGAATCTGGAGGTCAGAGGAAGGTTTTGAGCTGAAGACACACATTGGGGAGTTGTCACCATACAGAAAATATTTAGAGCCACAAGGATAGAGGTGATCCCCTTAGGGAAAGAGTGTAGGGATGCTAGAAGAATAAGGGTCTGAGACCCAGTAGGAACTCTATGTTCAGAGACCAGGAACAGGAAAATGAACCAGCCAAGGAAGTCCAAAGGGAGCCCCCAGGGAGGCAGGATAAAAGCCAGAAGAGCACCATATCCAAGGAGCCAGGAAAGAAAAAGTGTTCCAGAGGAGGAATACTTAGTTGTGTTGAATGCTATGGAGAATAAAACTTCTAAGATCTACAGGCTTTACTTTAAAAACTTTAGACTTTCTACTGCATAATTTGTAAGATCTTGACTATAAACCAGTCTCAAAATTTTCCAATATGGAAAGGAAAATTGGAATGGTTTGTTGCTAACACGGCCAAAAACCATAGCCCATTTACTATGGGTCAATGTCCAGAGAGTGATGCACTAGATACTAGTGGATGTACAAATGAATAAAATTGGTTTACTAAAATCAAATGATATCCATCCCCATGAGAAAGCCAAATTGCTGTGACCAGTTTTCTTTGGAGCTGAACTCTCTCAAAGTTGGAACATAGAACATGGATTTGTTAGAGAACTGAGGTAAACCTACTGGCAGGATGTGCTGGTACCGCTCTTTATCTAGCTCTGAAGGTCTCAAACTCAAAAAGGTGAGACTACATACTAAACTGTTTTCAATCTTCAAGAACATGCTTTTTTAAAAAAAGTATTTTAAGTATTAGGAGGATGGATATAGGCAGAGCTGAAGGTGATGTCATTGCCTTTTGGAGTAGCTTCTTTGTGAATATAAACACTTCTTCAAGCTTACTGAATTTCACCTTGGTGTTTTTCTCTACTTAAAATTTTCTGCTTACAGGATAAAAATTGACAGATAAAAAAGTGTTTCATGAGGTTTTCGTTATTAAGGGGTAAGGCAAAAAACAGTTTACTTTACATACATTAATAATGCAAATTATTGCTTAAGTTACTAATCATCCCTGTATCTCCCTCTGTATTTGGTAATGTCTGCCTGAGAGAAAATGCCACATTTTGATAAAATGACTCAAGGGTCTGTTTTGGCCTTGGGACCTCATTGGGCTCTGCCCCATTTTAGACAGGACTTGGAAATTCATTCATTTCCTTCCCTAATTCTATTCCCATGTGACATGTCTGGAGAAAGTTATGTATGATCTGCTTGTGTCTGTGTAGATGAAGAATAATCACAGCTTGAGGTACATAAGAACTCACATAAATAGTATTAACTCAGAAATCAAAATAAAGGAATGGATTGAAAGTGTGAATTACCACATAACAATAGTCTGTTAATGAAAAATGACCGGTGTCATAGGAATAGTCTTAAGACAATCTTATATTTCTAGTTTAAACATTAAATTTAGTTCTGACCTAGACATGAGATGTGAAACCCTGTGATTTTGTAGAAAACAATATACTAAAAGAAAATTAAGGATCACAATAATCTTTCTCTGGGATATATGTGTTAGGGCTTATCATGCATCACAGCAGCAAAAGAGAGTAATAAATGTTTCATTCAGTCTGGGGAATGAAGGGAGGCCATGTATAGGAAAATAAATTATGAAGTCAAAAGTGAGGAGAACTAGGTCTGGAATGAGGATTAAGGTGTGAGATGGGAGAGTGATTCTAGATGGTTGGAAACAATAGCTTGACATTGATGCTTGATTTGGGTGTGAGGGAGAGGAAGCTCTTCTTTTCCTTAAATTTCAAAATATTAGGGTGCACACATGTTTTGTTTATATATTTTGTTTTTGTATAGAATGAGTCAAAGTTATAAATGTGGCCTTCACCCAGATAGTGTGTACTGTACCCAATAGGTGTGAATTTACCCATCCTCTTCTTCCGTATGTGCATTTAAGTGCCAATCAATCAGTTCCAATCTGGTATTGAGGACACATGTTTATTTCTTTATTCTTGTGATGTTTTACTTAGAAGATGGTTTGCTTAGATGTTTCACTTAGAAGATGGTTTCCAGTTCCATCCAAGTTGTCACAAAAAAATACTAGATTTCTATTTTTAAAAAATTGTTGAGTAGAACTCCACAGCATACACATACCACACTTTATTAATTCATTCATGTATTTATTGGTAGGCACTTGGGTTGTTTCATGTCTTTGTGATTGTGAATTGTGCTGCTATAAACATTTTTTTTTTTTTTTTGCAGTTTTTGGTTGGGGCTGGGTTTGAAACCTCCACTTCTGGCATATGGGGCCCGTGCCCTAATCCTTTGAGCCACAGGTGCCGCCCTGCTATAAACATTTGAATACAGGTGTCCTTTTTATATAATGATCTTTTTCTTCCTTTGGGTATAAGTGCATATCTAGCAGTGGGACTGCTGAATCAGGGTAGGTCTACTTTAAGTTCTTTGAGGTTTCTCCATACTGCTTTCCAGAAAGGAGAGCAGGCTGTTCTTAGGAGGCATTGACAGCAGGGCACAGGACAGCATTCTGTGGGGTAAAGGGAACTGGTAGGACTAGATAGATATTAATCAACAATTGTTTTTCAAATGTGTGGTGTTTGGGGCGCACTGGTAATTCAAGGCATGGTTTACCAGTATTAAGTATTGTTTTTAAAGAAGGTGCTAAACTGGCAGTTAAAATTTTTTATTTGACATGCATGGATTTGATTATTGTTGAAATTGAACATTTTACCATATATTTGTCTGCTATCTTTTTTCTCTTATGAATTAGGTATCTTTTTCTGCCTATTTTCAGGCTCCATGAAGCAGCTTTATTGTCTTTACCAATAATAAATAAAACAATCAAAAATTATGTATGCACTCTGTAAGTATTCAGATAGTCATCAAAAGATCAGGAAGTGAAAATCACCCATAATTCTATCACTCAGAGTATTTTCCTTAATCATTATAAAATGTACTTTTACATGTAAATATTTTCCTTATTGTTTATGAAAATTAGATCTAACAAAACATGCTGCATTTGAAAAATTGTGGTACAATATTTATAACATAAAATTCATTATTTTGACTATTTTTTTTTTTTTTGAGCCAGGTATTTGAGCCAACTATTTTCTGGGTCTTGCTCTGTCACCCATGCTACAGTATCAGTGGCATCATCATAGCTCACTGCAAACTGTTGGGCTTGAGCAACCCTCCTGCCTCACTCTGCTTAGTAGCTGGAACTACAGGTGTGTGCCAATAGAACTTTACTATTTTTAGGACAGACTGGGTCTTGGTCTTCCTAGACTGGTCTCAAACTCCTGGCCTGAAGTGATCCTCCCATCTTGCCTTCAGATGAATCTCTAGAGGTCAATCTCTGTATCCACAGATTTCCTGTCTCAGATTCAATCAAGCTTGGATTAAAAATATTTGGGAAAAAAAACCAATAAAAAGAAGTAGAGGACTTACTTCTTTGTTTTTGCTTTTTTTTTTTTAAAGAAAAGAAAATTTTCTTTAAAAACAAAAAGAATTCCAATAAATTGTGCGAAATACTGGTTTCTACATCACCCTAAAGAAAAACTTAAGAGGATTTTTTGGAGTAGAAATAAATTATAAAAGTTGGAATCATCCATTGATTGATCATCAAAGTTCTAACAGCAGAACTTATTTTGCACCATGAACATAAAATATGACTTTCTTTTCTTTTAAATGAAGAATAGTTTTGCTTAAGGGTTGCATACTTTTATTGGAATGATCCTACTCCCTTAGAGTAAAACTGGTGCTTACTAGTTTCCAATTATACTTAGCTTCTGGTTGGATTTGAAAAAAGGGAACTCTAAGTAAAATAGGTGTAAGTTCCCTGACTATAATAATAAAAACATAAAAATACAGAAAAATAAATATTTGCATAGCATTTACATTGTATTATGTATTATAATTGATCTGGAGATGATTTAAGGCAGCAGTCCCCAACCTTTCAGTATCAGGGACAAGCTTCATGGAAAACAATTTTTCCAAGGACCAAGGGAGGTGGGAATGGTTTCGGGATGATTCAAACTCATTACATCTCCACCTCAGATCATCAGATTTTAGATTCTCATAAAGAGCATGCAACCTAGATGCCTGATATGCACAGTTTACAGTAAGGTTCATATTCCTATGAAAATCTACTGCCACCACTGCTCCCCCCCAAAATTCCTAACCAATTTGTTACAATATTTATTGAATACTCTCTTCATTCTGCATTGATTTGTGATGCTCATTGTATTACATTTTGTTGAGAAAATTGACCTACTTTTGTTTTCAGTTATAATAGCACAGTATAGTATTACTATCAAATGTTAAACATTCTTGTTTCATCCAAATATTATTTCTTTTTTTATTTTTATTTTCTTCTTAAATTATAACTTTGTCCATTGATGCATTTATGGGGTTCAGTGTACTGCTTTGATATCAATATGAAATGCCTCATTGAACTAAGTAACACATCATCACAATTATACTAATTTCTTAATAGTTTTGAAATGTACCATTGCATTATGCACATTAGGTGAAGTCCCCCCCCAAAAGCTTCTCTCCTCCCATATCCCCCCTCCCCTCTCTTCTCTCTCCTCTTCCCTTCTACTTTCTGAACTATAGTTATGTTTTACCATTCATATGGATGTGTAGGCTATTATATATTAATTTCATAGTAGTATTGAGTACATTGGATACTTTTTTTCCATTTTTTTTTTTTTTTTTTGAGATAGAGCCTCAAGCTGCCCTGGGCAGAATGCCATGGCATCACAGCTCACAGAAACCTCCAACTCCTGAGCTTAAGTGATTCTCTTGCCTTAGCCTCCCAAGTACCTGGAACTATAGGTGACCACCACAATGCCCGGCTATTTTTTGGTTGTAGTTGACATTGCTGTTTGGCAGGGCCAGGCTGGATTCAAACCTGCCAGCTCTGATGTATGTGGCTGGCGCCTTAGCCACTTGAGCTACAGATGCCAAGCCTTTCTTTTTCCATTCTAGAGATACTTTACTAAAAAGAATATGTTCCAGCTCCATCTAGGTAAACATAAAATTTGTGAGGTCTCCATCCTTTTTATGGCTGCATTGTAATCCATGGTGTACATATATCACAATTTGTTAAACCATTCATGGGTTGATGGGCACTTGGGCTATTTCCATGTCTTGGCAAATATAAATTGGGCTGCAGTAAACATTCTGTTGCAAATGTCTTTGTTGTAAAATAATTTTGATCATCTGGGTATATACCTGGTAGAGGAATTGCAGGATTGAACAGTAGGTCTACTTTTAGTTCCTTGCGTGTTCTGCAAACTTCTTTCTGAAAAGGTTGTATTAGCTTGCATTCCCACCAGCAATGTTCCCATCAGCATTCCCTTCTCTCCATGTCCACATCAACATCTGTAGTTTTGGGATTTTGTAATGCAGGCTAATCAGACTAGAGTTAGATGATATCTCAAAGTGGTTTTGATTTGCATTTCTCTGATGATTAAGGATGATGAGCATTTTTTCATGTGTTTGTAGTCCATGCTCCTGTGTTCATCAGAGAAGTTTCTGTTCAAGTTTTTTGCCCACATAGAAATGGGGTTATTTATTCTTTTCTTTATTGATTAGTTTGAATTCTCTGTAGATTCTAGTTATCAGACCTTTGTCAGAAGCATGACCTGCAAAAATCTTCTCCCATTCTGAAGGTTGTCTGTAAGCTTTACTTATTGTGCTCTTGGCTGTGCAAAAGCTTTTTAGTTTGATCAGATCCCTGTTATGGATTTTTGGTGTTGCTTCAATTGTCCAGGGGGTCCTCCTCAGAAAATATTCTCCCAGGCCAATTTCTTCAAGTGTTTTCCCTGCACTCTCTTCTAGTATTTTTATAGTTTCATGTCTTAAGTTTAAATCTTTTCTCCAGTGAGAATCAATTTTTGTTAATGGTGAAAGGTGTGGGTCCAGTTTCAGTCTTCTACAGGTTACCCAGCCAGTTCACCCAGCACCATTTGTTAAATAGGGAGACTTTCTCCCATTGAACATTTTTGACGGGTTTTTCAAAGATCAAATGGCGATAAGTTGCGGGGTTCATCTGTGGGTTCTCTATTCTGTTCCATAAATCTACCTCTCTGTTTTTGTGCCAGTACCATGCTGTTTTGATCACTATACATTTATAGTATAGCCTGAAGTCTGGTATGTTAATACCTCCTAATTTGTTCTTATTTCTGAGTAATGTATTTGCTATTCAAGGTTTTTTTCTGATTCCGTATAAAATGAAGTAGTATTTTTTCAAGTTCTTTAAAGTATGTCGATGGTGCTTTAATAGAGATTGCGTTAAATCTGTAGATTGCTTTGGGTAGTACGGACATTTTAACAATGTTGATTCTTCCCAGCCATGAGCATGGTATGTTTTTCCATTTGTTAACATATTCAGCTATCCCTTTTCTTAGAGTTTCATAGTTCTCTTTATAGCGATCTTTCACATCCTTTGTTAGGTAAACTCCCAAATATTTCATCTTTGGCACTATTGTACAAGGAATAGAGTCCTTGACTATATTTTCAGCTTGACTATTGTTGGCATGTATAAAACCTACAGATTTCTGAGTATTAATTTTGTATTCTGAGATACTGCTGTATTCCTTGATCACTTTTAAGAGTTTTGAAATTAAGTTCCTGGGATTTTCCAGGTATAGGATCATATCATCAGCGAAGAGAAAGAATTTGAACTCCTCTGACCCTATTTGGATACCCTTGATGGCCTTCTCTTGCCCGATTTGATGGCTAAGACTTCCATTACTATGTTGAATAGCAGTGGAGACAGTGGGCATCCTTGTCTTGTTCCAGATCTGAGTGGAAATGTTTTCAATTTTACACCATTTAATATGATATTGGCTGTGGATTTGCTGTAGATGGCCTCTATCAGTAAGGAAAGTCCCTTCTATACTTATTTTCTTAAGGGCTCTGATCATGAAAGGATGCTGGATATTATCAAGGGCTTTTTCTGTGTCCATTGAGAGAATCATATGGTGTTTTTTTTTTTTATTTTATTGATGTGATATATTATATTTTTAGTTTTGCATGTGTTGAACCAACCCTGTAACCCTGGAATAAAATCAACTTGATCATGGTGTACATTTTTTTTGATGTGTTGTTGAATTCTGTTTGCTAAGATCTCATTGAATGTTTTTGCATCGATATTCATTAATGATATTGGTCTATAATTTTCTTTCTTTGTTGGATCCTTTCCTGGTTTGGGGATCAGGGTGATATTTACTTCATAGAATGTGTTGGGAAGTATTCCTTCTTTTTCGATGCTTTGGAAAACGTTATATAATATAGGTGCTAGTTCCTCTTGAAAGGTTTGACAGAATTTGAATGTGAAGCCATCTGGTCCCAGATTTTTCTTTTTTGGGAGATTTTGTATTATTGATGCCATTTCAGTGATTGACATAGGTCTATTCAAGATTTCTAATTCTTTCTGGTTGAGACTAGGAAGGTGGCGAGCTTCCAGGTTCATTTCCTTCAGATTGCCATATTTCTGGGAATAGAGTTTTTTTTTTTTTTTTTTTTGTAGAGACAGAGTCTCACTTATCACCCTCTGTAGAGTGCCGTGGCATCACACAGCTCACAGCAACCTCCAACTCTTGGGCTTAGGTTATTCTCTTGCCTCAGCCTCCTGAGTAGCTGGGACTATAAGCCCCTGCTACAATGCCCAGCTATTTTTTTGTTTTTTTTGCAGTTCGGCCAGGGCTGGGTTTGAACCTGCCACCCTTGGTATATGAGGCTGGCGCCCTACTCACTGAGCCACAGGCGCTGCCTGGGAATAGAGATTTTTGTAGTAATCATTGGGGATTTTTTGAATTTCTGAAGTGTCTGTTGTTATTTCTTCTTTATCGTTTCTGATAGGTGATATTAGAAATTTTACTTTTCTATTGCTGAATAGGTTGGCCAAAGGTTTATAAATTTTGTTAATTTTTTCAAAAAATCAACTTTTTGTTTTCTTGATCTTCTGAATGATTCTTTAGTTTTCAACTTCATTTAATTCTGCCCTAATTTTGGTTATTTCTTTTCTCTTGCTGGGTTTGAGGTTGGAATGTTCATACTTTCCATTAATTTATTGATGGTCCATTAAGTTGTTGGCTTCCTCTCTTTCTGTTTTCTTGATGAAAGTTTCGAATGATATAAATTTCCCTTTTAGGGCTGCCTTTGCAATATCCCACAGGTTTTGATAGTTTGTGTTTTCGTTATCACTTTGTTCCAAAAGTTTTGTGATTTCCTTCTTAATCTCTTCAACCCAGTTATTATTCAGCCTTAGATTATTTAGTTTCCATGACTTTTTTTTGAGTATGAAGATTCCTGTTGCTGTTGAGTTCAACTTTTATTCCATGGTGGTCTGAGAAGATACAAGGAATAATTTCTATACTTTTAAATTTGCTGAGGTTAGGTTTGTGTCCTAGGATATGATGTATTTTGGAGGATGACCCAAGGGCTGATGAGAAGAATGTATATTTAGTTTTATTAGGGCGAAATGTTCTGTAAGGGTCTGTAAAGTTCATTTGTTCTAGGGTTAGGTTTAAATCTAATATTTCTTTGCTTAGTTTCTTCTTGGAGAATCTATCCAAACTGTCAAAGGGGTATTAAAATCTCCAACTATTATAGTGCAGGAAGATATCAAGTTGTTCATATCCATTAGGGTCTGCATTATGAATTAAGGAGAATTTTGGTAGGGTGCATAAATGTTTATTATTGAAATCTCTTCATGTTGGGTGTTTCCCTTGACAAATATGTAGTGACCTTTCTTGTCTTTCTTTATCTTTGTTGGTTTAAAGCCAATTGTATCTGCTACTAAAATTGCAACCCCTGCTTTTTTCTGGTTGCCATTTGCCTGTATTATACAAGTCCATCCCTTCACCTTGAATCTATTTTTATCCTTTAAGGTAAGGTGAGATTCTTGTTACAGCAGATATCTGCTCTGAGTTTATGTATCCAGTCAGCCAGCCTGCACCTCTTTAGAGGACAATTTAAACCATTCACATTAATTGAGAGAATTGGTAAGCCTGATTGGTTTTGGGTGTCATGACTTTCAGATGTCCAGTGGATATTTTTAATCCTTTTGCCACTGTGGAAGTTGGGTTTTGTTCAAAAATTTCTGGGTGAGTTTACTTTGGAGGTAGAGCATTGTGCTGGTCAGTGTGGAGGATGGGTCTGAGAATATTCTGGAGAGCTGGTTTAGTTATGGCAAATTTCTTCCACATGTCTATGTCATTAAAGTATTTGATTTCTCCACCACAAATGAAACTTAGTTTAGTTGGTTATAGGATCCTGGGCTGGAAGTTGTTTTGTTTTAGGAGATTGAAGGTCGATGACCATCATCTTCTGTCTTGAAATGTTTTGGCTGAGAGATGTGTAGTCATTCTGACACTTCTTGCTTTGTAGGTGATGCTTTTCTTACTTCTGGATGCTTGCAGAATTTTTTCCTTTGTGTTAACTTGGTCAAGGTTAATCACAATGTGTCAAGGAGATGCTTTATTTGGATTGAGTCTTGCTGGAGTTCTGAACTATTTGAAGTTCTATATCTCTTGCAATGCTTGGGAAATTCTCATCCAAAATCTCTTAGAGTAGAGCATCTGTATCTTTAGGACCATCCTCTTCTCCTTTGTGAATTCCTATAAGACAAATGTTTGATCTTTTGGAGTGATCCCACAACTCTCTCAAGAATGATCGGGTTTTGCTCTCCATTTGTGCATTTGGGAACATCCAAAAGCTTTATCTTCAGTTTTAGAAATCATTTCTTCTGTTTGGGATTCTACTGTACTTTGGACCTCCTCAACTAACTTTTTGGTTTCCTTAAGCTCTGCTATCTCTTTTTTAAATTATGTCCATATCTTTGGTGACTTTGTCTTTGAATTCATTAATTTTTTGAGAAAATCTTTGGAATTAAATTTCTATCTTTTCTTCTATTCTATTTATCTTATTTGCAATCCATATTCTGAATTCAATTTCTGACATTGCTGCCATTTGTCTATGAATGGCATCTTTAGTTGTGTCTCCTTTGTACTTTCTTGGGGTGGTTGATCTACTCTGGTTATTCATGTTGCCAGAGTTCTTTTGTTGGGTCTGCACCATGTTTATTTTCCACTGGTTATTAGAACTGGTAGGGTAAGATGAATTGGGGTTCAATTCCTAGGTAGTAGAGATAGCCCCTTACCAAAATGCTAGGCTTTGTAATTGTGGCTTCTCTCCTACAACCTTACAAAGGCCCCTTTCAGAGTTTTGGCCAGAGACTCTGAGGACCTACTTGGTGAGACAGCACAAGCTAGCTGTGTTTTGATATCAGCCAACCTCTACCCCATCCTAAGAAACCACAGTATTAGGTTTAAATCTTGACTATGAAGAGATAGAAACAGCTGCGGTGCCCAGTCCCCACCCCTCAGTTCTTTTCTTCTGCAGAACTTCGAAGGTCAACCTCAGAATGTCCATGAATAGACAGCCCCAGATATGGATTTCAATTAAATTGTCTCTGGCAGTGCTAACCCTGCTCAACAGAGAGGGATTCAAGGGTCTCCAACAGCACAATTGGAGTTAGATATCCACACTCCTACCCGCCAGATTCATTCCACACTGTTATCTGCTTCTCTGCTCACAGACCCAGTTGGAGCCAGGGGCCATGCCCCTACCCACAGGTCTCAGTCCACACCCAGCTAGCCTTTGCTTGCCTGACCAATTGGAGTCAGAGGACCACACCCCCACCTGCCAGTCTTAGTCCACTACATGGCAAGCCTCTGTTCACAGGCTCTATTGGAGTCAGGGCATCAGGCCTCATTCTCCGGTCTCAGTCCACACCCAGCAAGCCTGTGTTTGCCAGATCAGTTGGAGTCAGGGAGGACCACACCTCTGCCTGCCAATTGCAGTCCACTGCCTGGCAAGCCTCTATTCACAGGCTCTGTTAGAGTCAGGGCACTGTACCCCACCCACAGGTTTCAGTCCTCACCTGGTAAGCCTCTGCTCACCAGCTCCACTGGGACCATGCTCTAGCCCTCAGCTCTTGATTCATACCCAGCAAGCCATTGCTCGAGGGTTCTGTTGGAATCAAGGGACCACGTCCTTGGCTCTCAGGTCTCAGTTCATGCCTAGCAAGCCTCTGCTTGCAGGCCCAGCAGGGGCTGGAGACCAGCCCCGTCTGCTGAACTCAGTCCACACAGGGCAACCACTCTCCCATCAGAGCTGGGGGTTCTGCACCTTGTCCCACCACACACAGCCTGAACCAAGGGTCAATGCCACCATTGGCCAGGCATAGTCTTAACCAGGGGACTGTTCCTCCTCCTGTCGAGTTTCCCTTTCTTCCTACAATCTCTTTCTTTCTCATTAGTCCCAGATTCTGTCCTGAGGGTTGACAGTTCACACTATGCCCAGATCTCTCAGGAAAAAACCAAACACTCTGTGCTCTGCAGGGAGCAGAACTTCAGACCACCATGTAGGGGGAAAGGGTGTTTGGGAGCTTGGACTTGTGGGGGGAAATATCTGTTCAGTTTTATGCCTGGTGAGGTGGTGTCTATCATGTCTGGGACATCCCTGGAGAAAGGGACATAGAGTTTAGTGGCTCTCTCCATCAAGGTAAAATGAGAGGTCTTTTGATCCTTGCTCATTTGCAGGTAGCCTGTGGCAGGCCTCCTGCTTGGGGGAGGGGTCTCCCATCCTCTAGTTGATAAGCTTTGTACCTGTAATTTGTTTACTTGAATGCTCTTCCTTGGAGTTAACAGCTTGCCAAACTTCTTTCTTGGATAAGCTCCCCACCTTTGGCTTCATAGAGTCTGATTATATCCAGTTTTTCTCCCTCTGGTCAGGAGCATCTGCTGAAGGTTGCTACCAGTCGGCCATCTTCCCAGAATTCCCCAAATATTATTTCATCAGACGGTGACTGTGAACAACAGAGAGTGGCTGTAATACAGATGAAGCTTCACTCACTCACCAGACTGCTCACTTCCTTTTGTTCAACCTGGTTCCCAACAGGTCTGTGGCCTGGGGACTGGGGACCACAAATTTAACATATATGGGAGGAAGTGAGTATGTTATATTTAAATACTATGCCATTTTATATTTGGGATCTGAGTATCTATGGATTTTGGTATCCATGGAGGTTCTGAAACCAATCTGCTGAGGACACCAAGGGACGACTGTATTCACATTTATAATTTCATGTGCATTATTGGATTGCCTTCCAGAAATGTCCATACCAGTTACACTCTTGTCAGGAGTAAATCATAGAGTACAAGACAGGATTTTATTGATTTATGTATATGTTTTTAGTGAAAATTTTTTTATATGGTAAAGTTAGTAAACCATTACCTGTCATCTATTTATACCACAAATATTTCACTTTTATTATTTTTGGCTTTTACAAGTGTCAACTCTGTCAAATCTTTTGATTCAGAAAAAATTGTGTAATTTTTCCCTTTTGTTTTACATTTTAAAGTTTCTTCACAAGAAACTTAATCCACTGATTGATTCATTCACTAGACATGTATTGAACACCAACAAAATGCAAGGTATAGTTCTTGGCACAGTGTAGATATGTCAAGTGAAAAAAAAAAAAGGTTTTCCACTGCTAAGAAATTTATATTTTAATGGAATAATTAGAATATTTTCTTTGAGAAGCCTCAAGTCATTTATTTGCATTTTCCCTAGTTTTAAAAAGTTATCTATTGAGAATTTATTTTGGTGTATGGTGTCAGAAAACTAACCAAGTTGATCCCTCCCTCAAAATTCTTTACCAGCTAGTACAATATTTATCAAATACTCCCTTCATTCTGCTTTGAGTTTTGATGGTCATTTTATCACATTTTGTTTGAGAAAATTGGCCTACTTTTGCTTTCAGTTGTAATAAGACAGCACAGTAATACTATTAAATTGTTAAACATTGTTTCATCCAAACAGAAGAACTTTCAAACTATAAAAGTTTATTCTGTTGCCCACTTGTATTTTGTTATATTTCAAGGATACTACTCTTCCTTTTAGAACACAGCCCCATTTTATCATGGACATTGACGGTGACATAGGATTTGCTTCAGATAACTCCATCAAGACAGTTTCTTGGAGTACTACTGCATAAGCGAGACATCTGCTGCCATCAATGGACCAGGTTCCATGAAGCTATAGTGGTTAGTAACAGTGCTGGACCACCAAACAGACACCATTAGCTTTTTTCAATGATTATTCAGTTTTGGACTATATTTTGGCACTTCATCTTTACACAATCATTGTGCTGAAAGCTTCTAATTGTCAAAGTTTTTATCACACATGACAATACGGTGTAGAAATAGTTCGTCTTTTTGGCATGCTCGCAAAGAAAGGCAAGCATCAAGATGATTTCTCGTCTGATGCTCATTTAATTAATGCATAACCTGTTTATCCAGCCTCTTTACCTTGCTGATTTGTTTCAAATGGTTTAATATTGTTGGAATAGCAATGTCAAACCTTGCTGTTGATTCACAAGTAGGTTGGGATGGATTTGCTTCCACTACAGCTTTCAACCCATCATTATCCACCTTGGTCTCAGGTGGACCAGGCAGCTTATTTTCAAGATTAAAATCTCCAGAACAGGTGGTGCCTGTATCTCAGTGGGTAGGATACTGGCCACATACACCCAGGCTGGCGGGTTCAAACCGGCTTGGGCCAGCTAAACAACAATAACAAATGCTACCAAAAAATAGCTGTGTGTTGTGGAGGGCACCTATGGTCCCAGCTACTTGGTAGACTAAATCACTTGAGCTTACGATTTTGAGGTTGCTGTGAGCTGTGACTCCATGCCGGCGCTCCACTGAGGGTGACATAGTGAGACTCTGTCTCAAAAAAACAAAACAAAACAAAACAAAATCTCCAGAACAGAACTTCTTAAACCATTGATGTACTGTACTGTATATTCCTTAGCAGCATCCTTCCCAAACATGTCATTGATATTTTGAGCTTTCTGTGGTGCATTTGTTCTACAGTGGAAGTCATCTTCAAAAATAACACAAATTTTTGACTTATCCATGGTTTCACAAAAATTTCTCTAAAAAAATTTTTAAAAGATAATCACAAGCCAAAATGTGCATTTGAAATAATGAGGATGTACTTTCATGATAAAAACAAACAATCCTCCCCCTCAAAAAAACCCTCAAGGACTGTCACAGTAAAATGTCAGCGATATCAACTGTCAAACTTAGTACATAAGGAAATCAGATATTTCATACTTAATAACCTAATTTCTTCCCTCTTTCTCTACCTCATCCACTTCTAAGAATTCAAAGCTGTCTTGACACACTCTTGCTACCATGGTTTTTCAAATTGTGGGTTTGTAGACATTTGCATCAGAAAAATCCCACTAAATTAAAATTTCTAGAGGGCCTGATCACTTGCATTTTTAATTGCCTCCCATCCCCCCACCTTGAGCCCACCATGATTCAATACATCCTAAACAACTAGAACAACCAGAGAGTACTGAGTTGTTGGAGTGTAGAAATCTGATCTTCCGACCAAGTAATTAATCTCTTTGGGGAACCCAGCAGTTGTACTAATTCTGTGGCCATTTTTCCAACCACTTGCTGTTTTTTATTACTGGAAGTCATCCAAAAAATGTTGCCCACCTCCAAATGTTATTGCATAGTTTTGGAAGTTCCTCCATCCCAATCCAATGATATTCTCTATGAAAAGAACCAATGTAGGGAAGAAAACCATCTGAACAGCAACAGCCACACATTTACTTTTCAAGACCAATTTTGGAAGAAATTGCCAGGTGTTTTCAAAAGCAATACTTCTTCCCTAAAAGTGAAGGATGAAAACTTGGATCTTTTTGAGCTATCTGCTTCTTTTGGGAGGGAGTCCCCAGATATGTGCACTTCATGAAGGACAGTGAGGATAATAAAGTTTTATTTCCACAAGGTAAGAATCACCTGGGAGTAAGTCATCAACATTAGGGATTCCAGGGCTCTGCTGCAAAGATATGGAGTCAGACTCTCCAGAGAAGCAGACTGAGAATCTGACTTTCATATATGCAGAGTAATTCTTACACTCAGTCCAGTTTGCTTTCAGAGCACAATCCTTGGCAAATTACTTACTTACCTTCTCAAATCTTCAGTTTCTCCACTTGTAAGACCAAGATGCTTCTTTACTCAGAGATCTTGTAAGAAGGACATAAACTAAGAGTGGGTTAAACTGCCAACATGGTTCCTAACATGTAGTCAGAACTTAATTGTTACTTCCCATCCTACTCCCTTTAGAATGATTATGTTTGTTCAAATCCTACCAGGCTTTTAAAGGAATTTATGCTTGCCCGAAGTGCAAATAATCTAGACTGGCGTGTTGGAAGGGAAGTAGGTGACAAAACCACGAGAGGAAAGATTTGTATCACGTCTGGCACATCTTATCATTCCTGGCTCTCATTCCATATTCATCAAATCCGAAACTCTAGGGGTAGTGCCCACGATCAATTTTGTAAACAAGCATTCTTAGTAGCATCATATACAAGGTGGTCACAAAGTCCATGTGCAATTTGCAGGGTGGTCATATAGTTAGTATCATTTGCAAATTGCACATGAACTTTATGGTCACCCTGTATACTAAAGTTGAGAAGGGGAGAGAGAAAGAGCGAGCCAGAGCGAGAGAGCACTTTTTCTATTTGGAAGGACCTCCTTCCAGAGAGAGTCTAGAATTGGCCTCTGGTGTCCAAAGCTGTAATCTGACTCATTCCTGAGCATCCTTCCTGTTAGACAGTCTTCCTTATTACTCTGGATTCACTGCCCTAGGATGTTCAGGGGACAGGGCAGTTCCAGTTGGAGCAGAAAAGAAACTTGATCTAGCATTTCTTGCTCTGCCTTCTGGCCTCCATAACTGTCTTTCCTCCTCCCACTCTGGTCCCTCTCTGCTGGTAGCCAGGGCTGTGACTTGTGTGCAACTGTTCATTTGTGTCATCTTGGGTTGACATTGGTCCTTCTGGGTGTGGGCTGAGAAGACTATCTTTGCTGAAAAGTCACCTAGAAAACATGATCCCTAAAACAAAAAGCTGAAAGGACAGTATGTCCCAAGGGCTGCTTCATGGAAGTGACAGGTGGTGACTGGATTGAACCCAGGGATGCCCGAATATTTGAAGAACATGTGCCAAAGTTTTATCCCTCCTACACTCTCTATTTTCTTTTTTTTTTTATAATTTTATTGAATCATAATTTGTACATTGGTGCAATCATAGAGCACGATTCATATACATTCAGAAATGTTTTGATCGTACTGTTACAGATAGCCTTCATGGCATTTTCTTGATCACTATATAAAGACATTGATACTCTACATTTAATAAGTTTCACCAGTACCCTGCTAAGATGCACCATAGGTG
>CAUYON010018161.1:0-23221 GCA_963573935.1 Arctocebus calabarensis
GGGCGCCTGTAGTCCCAGCTACTTGGGAGGTGGAGGCAGGAGACTCGCTTGAGCCCAGGAATTGGAGGTTGCTGTGAGCTGTGATGCCACAGCACTCTATCCAGGGTGAAAGCTTGAGGCTCTGTCTCAAAAAAAAAAAAAGGAGGTTTTGCTCTTCCTCAGGCTTGTCTTAAACTCCTGCCTTTAAGCAATCCTCCCACCTCAGCCTCCCAAAGTGCTCTCTCTTTCTTTATCTGTGACTGCTGCTGTCAGCCAGAGCATTTGTCTCTGTTCCACTGAGAGAACTCTTAGTCATCCTATAGCCAAATTTCTCTCTCTGCCAAGTCCTTAGTCCCTGAGATTCGGGGAATGAATCCACAGACCATGTGAGTAAGTGAAAGGACAGATTTTATTGAAAGGTAAAAGAGATAGATAAGCAACAGAGAGGAACAGAACCTCTGGCAATGGAGAGGGGGACCCAAGTGGGAAGCCCACTGGGCCTTCTATCTAGGTAGGAGTTTATATATTGCTTTTCCTAACCTGCAGGCAGGGGGTTTGGAGAAGATGGAATGTATGTCTGGAGTATGACACAAATGTTTGATGCTAGAGGCTTAATTTAAAAACTGCCATAGTACAGACGGATGTGGTCTCACCTGAGACGTGCTTTTCTGCTCCTGAAGAAGCAGTAGGGTGTGTTGCCACAGAGGCAGCCCAGATAAGACACTGGTCAGGTTTCTTTTTATGAGCTTGTTTGTTCGGAGCATACAGCCTGCAGAGAACCTGTTTGTGCCTACAAATGGGGGTTTGGACCTGAGATTGACTTCTGAGCTCACTCAGGCCTACAAAAATGGGGGGAGGGTCTCTGTCCACTTCTGAAGGGGGAACCTGTATCAATCCTCACAGCTGAATGGGGACAAAATCTATCAGAGGTTGGACTGGGAGAGGGGTCATGGCCAGGCATGTCAGAAGTCCTGGGTGCAGGTTAAGACAACACATTATACTTGAATATTTAGAACACAACAAGGAAAAGCATCACATAGTCAAACCCATAGGACACAGACAAAGCAGTTCTCAAAGGAAAATTTGTAGCTTCCAAATGTATTTTATTAGGAAACAAAAAGATCCGAAACAAATAGCATGTCAGCTTCAGATGAAGAAAGAAAGAGCCAAAGAGGCCCTCAGACATTGAGTTGAGCTTCACAGATGGATAAACTGAGGCAAAGAAAGGTCACCTGCCTAAGGTTACAAAACAAAGTAGTTCATGACAGAACAAGAATTCAGAACAAGGTTTTGCTCCTCCCAAGCCATTGTTCAAAGAACATAGAAACTTCTGTCATTACTCACCACTGAACTCTATTTTTATTTAAAAAAAAAAACTTCATTAAAGAAACCCACAATAACATGCCATGAATTGGATACAAGAACTTTTTTGCCCTTTTCATTGAACTCCCTGGTTGTTCCAGTTTATTGTAAATAGTATCTTTTACTCAAAGAACTGTCCTGTCATCCTCCTAGGGATGGTGCTTTGCAACCTTGACCCTTGAATCCTGGGTTGGGGGAAATGGGGCCACAGCTAGAGAGACTCTTGAGTTCCTCCCAAAAAAAACAGAAAGCAAGGAAAGGAAAAATTAGCTTCATAAGTGGGGTCAAGAATGGGGTAAGCAGGAAACAATTGCCAGGAAGCATTTTGCAATTCTTGCTCCTCCTCATCCCCTGCCTAGCTCTGGGTTAGCCCCTATCAGGAACTGGATAGGTGTGGGGAATTCCCCTGATTCCGGCCCAGGCAGATATAAGGCCACCTCCCCAGGACAAGAGAACCTAGAAGGAAACAAGGTGGGCCGCCATGTCTTTTTGGAGCAGACGACACCAAAGGTAGGTCCCCACTCTAATACCAGGCCATTAAGAGATAAGTGGACACTAGAACTGACTCACTAAAGTTGCAGGGGAGAGATACAGGCCTGCAGGCTGGAACAGATCAGTCCTAACCCTGAACAGAAAAATTCAATCCCACAGACAGAAACACACCTACAGAAGCCCAGGTGGGCCATGGGACAGGAAAGGAGTGGGAGGAGGCTGCCTAGACCAAGACTGTCCAGGTGATATCTGATGTTGCTGGGCCAGAGAAGCCATGCAAGCTTTTGAGGGTTGTTGTGGCAATTTACAAGCCACCCCCTCCCAAGACCAAATGCCCAAAACCTGCCCAACAGCAGGACACACTTTTCATGTTCAGAGTCTCCTATTGGCTCCTAGTGTCTTGTATTGCACTTGAGTGCTCAGAGGAAGATGGTGTTGGACACAGATAACCTAACCTTGTTTGGTCGGGGCTGGATAGGAAGACAAGGAGCTTGAGACTTCTCTCAGAAGACTAAGAGCACTTCTTGGGAAGGGCAGAGAAGGCTTCATGGAAAAGGGGCATTGGAGCCTGGACTTTTTAGGATGAGTAAGAGTTCACTGGCTCTATTTTCAAAACACAGAGCCAGAAAGACAAGAACTTCCCCTAAAACGAAACAGATCAAAGAAACTAACAAGTTAGACAGTGAATAGTTAATAGTCCATTGAAGCTGGACTAGTGTTGGGGAAGAGTAGTATGTAGATCAGGAACTCAATTTAATGAAATCAGCATTCTCACATCTGGCAGCTGTGGGGGCAAGGGTAGCCATGAGAGAAAGTGGAAGTGGCTACACTAGTTCAGGGGACTAACAAGGTGGCACAGTCTAGGGTGGTGGTAGTGGAGTTGGGAAGCGGTGTGCAGATTCTGGGTGTATTTTCACCTACCTAGGTAAATTTTCACTTTGGCTTATTAAGCACCTTCTGTTGTTGCCTGCAGTCCAGGGGGCTTTGACCCCCATCTTTCTAGAACCCTGTTTCTGCTGCTGCTGTCTGTGGCCTCAGCCCACAGCACCACCCAAAACCCCAAAGATTGCCTGGTGTTCCAGTCCGAAAGAGGCAGTACCATCTCCTGTCACCCGCCTGCTGAGCTCCCCAGCTACCTCCCAGCTGACACTGTCCACCTGGCCGTGGAGTTCTTCAACCTGACCCAGCTGCCAGCCGACCTCCTCCAGGGCACCTCTAAACTCCAAGAATTGCACCTTTCTAGCAACCACCTGGAAAGCCTCTCGGCCAAGTTTCTCCTTCCTGTTCCACAGTTAAGGGTGCTTGATCTAACCCGCAATGCCCTGACCAGACTGCCTCCAGGCCTTTTCCAGGCTTCAGCCGCCCTGGACACCCTGGTGTTGAAGGAAAATCAGCTGGAAGACGTGGAGGCTTCCTGGCTGCAGGGCCTGAAAGCACTGGGGCATCTGGACTTATCCGGTAACCGCCTCCGGAAACTGCCTGCTGGACTGCTGGCCAACTTCACCCGCCTGCACACTCTTGACCTTGGGGACAACCAGCTGGAGACCTTGCGGCCTGACCTTCTGAGGGGCCCGCTGCATTTGGAACGACTGCACTTAGAGGGCAACAGACTGCAGGTGCTTGGGAAGGAACTGCTCAAGCCACAGCCAGACCTGCGCTACCTTTTCTTGAACAACAACAAGCTGGCCATGGTGGCGGCTGGCACCTTCCAAGGCCTACGGCAGCTGGACATGCTGGATCTATCCAATAACTCTCTGACCAGTGTGCCCAAGGGGCTCTGGGCACCCCTAGTGCAATCTGGCAGGGACATGCAGGATGGCTTCGACATCTCCAATAACCCCTGGATCTGTGACCAGAACCTGAATGACCTCTATTGCTGGCTTAAGGCCCAAAAAGACAAGATGTTCTCCCAGAATGAAACACGCTGTGCTGGACCCAAAGGCATGAAGGGCCGGACGCTCCTGGCAGTGGCTGAGTCCCAGTGAGGCCTGGGGCTAGGGTAGGGTGGGGGCCTGACAGAACATGGCACCCCACTTAGCAAATAATTCCACCTGCTCCTGATGAGAGTCAAGGCTTTCCATGGCTTCAGGGCCCTGTGATCATGCATCCTGGCAAACCCATGGACTCTCTAGACCTTCCTGCTTTTGCCAAACTTGTACCCTTTTCCCTCATGCCTTTTCCCATGTCCCAGATCTCTTGGTCTCTGAGTTCCTCCAGTCCCCATCCCTCCGTCTGGACAAGCCCTGGAAACACTGGGGTTTTTTAAATGTGGCTTTGTCTTCCCAATCTAGGGGGTTCTCTGAGTGCAGGGTCTGGCATTGATTCCCACTTAGCTTGGGGTCAGAACTGAGGGGTTTAATAAATAACTGTTGCAAACTGAATTGCCTGAATTGATACACCCTGTGCTTCTAGCATTTCCCTCCCAAGTCCACTTCTTAGAACTCCAAGAGGAAGGAAGAGGTGAGAAGAGGCATGACCCAGGCCCTGGGGTGCGGGATGTAGGCTTCCCAGTGTATGGCAAGTGGAATCAATGGCCTGTGGCTTCTCTTCTCCCTTCCCCCATCCCAGGATTTAACTGGAAATAAAACTCTGACCATTGCCCGGGTGTTGTTTTACCAGTGGATTGCTGCCAGAGCTTGTGTCCCAGGGGAGGTTTAAATTAAACCAGGTTACCCAAGTCTCCAAACAATTTGTCATACTGGCCTGTGATAATCTAAGGGGGCACCTCCCCACAGCAAACTTGAGGGGGCTAGATGGGGCTGAAAAGATAGGCAGGGGCCCAAGGGGCTATGTCCTCACAACTCAGATACCAGAACCACCTGCCCATCTTAGGCATGTGGGGACCAGAGTTGGATTTGGGGATCCTGGAGTGTTGGGGCTCAAGACCAATTTTTTCAGCTCCCTGGAAGGAGGGTCATGCCTACGTTCTGGGAGTCTTTCCAGGCATGGTGATGAAAAGCGGGGTTCTGGAGTCTAGCAGAACTGGGTTCAGATACAAGTCCTCAATCGCTGTTTGAGGTTCCAGGGCAAGTAGCTTAAGCTTTCTGAGCCTCAGTTTGCCAGTCTGTAAAATGGAGATCCGAGCGAAAGGGCTGGGCTGGCTTCTGACTTAAGAAGCAAATTAAGAAAAAAAAAAGAGAGAAAGTCATTGGGGACTTTGCCAAGGTTACTCGGCAAGGCAGTGGGGACTGTGATCACCCTTCGAAGTCTCCACAGCAACAGCAGTGAGAGGGACAAGTAGCCCAAACTGGCCAGCTAAAGTAGCTCAATACTTCCCAACCAGCGTCCCCGGATTGCTATGGCAACCGCAGAGTGGGCGGGCAAAAAGAGAGGGCAGAGGTAGCATGTGACGACGCCCCTTGACACGCCCCCTTACAGCGTCTCCCCATTGGTCGGTTCCCAGAGGCTCCGCCCCCGAGCAGGTATAAGGAGGGCGGGCCAGCGGTGGGCGGAGACTTGAGTCCGAGTCTGGGGTCAGTGGAGGCTCCTTCAGGGGCTGCAAGCGTCCAGGTGAGTGCAGTGTGGGTGGTATCCAGGAGCTCTCCTGGGGTTGGGGTGAGAGGACCTCTGGATCAGGTGGTTGGACGGAGAGGACCTCCGGATCAGGTGAGGGGTACGATGGGCCAGAGCAAGTGGTGAGACCCTTGCCCCACTTGGCTGAAGCTCAGGACCCAACTGAACGAGGACCAGGGCTCAGCGGTTGTAGGGTGGTAACAGGGGGAAGAAACACAGGCGGTGAATCTGAGGCCTAAGGTCGAGCTCCAGGCTCTACCCCTAGTTAGCTGAGTGACCTTCGGCCCAGAATATACCTGCTGTGTGCCTCAGTTTCCCTATCTGTCAGACAAACTGTGGAGTTAATCAGGATTCTGCAGCTACCATTTCCACCCCCTCATGAGGGCTGCTTGTGCAGTTCTGGCCCCAGGCAAGGGCAGCAGGAACCTCCCGCATTCCATAAGAGGAAATAGCTCAGAGAGGTGAAGGTACTTGCACGAAGTCACACAGCAGGTAAAGGTAGGATTTAAACCCAGGTTTTTCTTACCCCAAAACCCATGCTCAAAGAGTCACTACTGTGACTCCACCTTGCCATGGACTCTTTATTGTGCCCCTACTGTGTGCAAAGTCCTGTGCATGCAATGTCCATGTCCCCATACATCATCCAATTTCACAGATGAAGAAACTGAGGCCCCAAGAAGAAATGAGACTTGCTCCAGTCACAGAGTCCAGCCAGGCAGGACCAAGGCATGAGCCCAAAGGACTGGTGTGCAGACACCCCTGTTCACTCTGTCCTGCCCCCCAGGTGACTCTGCAGCAGACATGTCTGAAGATGAGGCTGCCGAGGCTCCCAGCCCCAGTTCATGGGAGCATGACCAGCAGGTGAGGGGAAAGGTGTGGAACAGTCCTTTCTGGGGCAGTTTCAGGCAGGTTTCCCCTCTCACTCCTGTCTTCACTGGGTGAATGTGATTCTGAAAACATTTTGGAGCATAGAGGTGTCTGGTATATGCTGCTCATTGCTTAGGAGGTGTAACGAGGTCCTGGTAGAGGCATGTCTGTCCAAGGACACCCAGCCAACTCATCTGGCCCCTGCCCAACCTTTTTCCTCTGCTATCCCTGGGTCTCCACCTGTGCCTATCTATCTCTGTGCCAACTCTCACAACACCCTTACCAAAAACAATGGCACAATAATAGTAACAATAGCCATCACAGTATATACTCTGCAACAACAATGGCAACAGTAAGAGTAATGACAGCAATCACAGCTTACATTCTGTACAACAACAATGGCACAATAGTATTAATAACAGCAATCATAGCATGTACTTTGTATCAGTCAGACCTCCAAGTGGTTCACTTATATTGACTCCTGGAATACTTCATTGCAATTCCAGAAATCCATTTTAAAGATAGAGAAACCAAGGCACAGAGCCATTAAATCACTTGCCCAAGTTCACAGAGCTGGGCAGTGGCTGAACTAGGACTGAAAACAGGTTTGTCTTGCCCTACTGGCTTTGCCTGTAATTGCTAAACTCTAATGCCTCCTCCCTCAAACAGACAAATTGCAGCTGACCTTTGAATAACAAAAGTTTAAAGGGTACATGTCCACTTGTACACAGAATTCTTTCAGCCAAACATGCATTGAAAAATACAGTATTCGTGGGATGCAAAATCACATATACTAAAGGCCAACTTTTCATATCCGCAGGTTTGCAAGGCTGGTTGTGAGAATTGAGTATGTGTAGAGTTGGGATACTGAGGGGAGGCCGGGCCTGCCACCCAATCCCCCACAAGTACTAAGGGAAAATCTATTTCAAAACGTGCATTGCTCCATGTGCGCCATTGAGAATGGGAGCTAGTGAGCGCTGGGCAGGGACCGCAACCATCTCACATCCATGTGCAGCTGCACTGCCTGTGTGGCTATAGTGCCTGCTCACTACACTTTTCCTCAACTCTCTCTCCCATGTCTCAGTCCTAGCCCAGAGAGGGAAAGTGAGCTCAGATGAGTCTGAGACCCCTACCTTCCCCAGATGGCCCCTCTAATGTCACCTTTTCCAACAGAACGTGGTGCAGCGTGTGGTGGCTCTGCCTCTGGTTAGGGACACATGTACTGCAGTCTTCGATGCTTACAGTGCAGCTAAGGACAAGCACCCACTGCTGGGCTCCGCTTGCCGCCTGGCTGAGCACTGTGTGTGTGCCCTGACCACCCAGGCCCTCGACCATGCCCAGCCGCTGCTTGACCACCTGCAGCCCCAGTGTAAGTGCCCCTGGTCTGTGGTTTGCCCCGTGTCCCACCCCACCCTTGGTCCATCTGCATAACATACCTGGGGGCATCCTGAATTGGGTGTCCCTCCTCAATCTGTCCACATGTCCATCTAGCCCCCATCTCACCTCTCCTCAATCTCTTTGACAGTTTGTCCCCCTTAAATCTGACTGCCTGGCCTTCTGCCCTTACCTTTCACTTGTGGTCCCCTTCCTCTGTCCTGGTCCATTTGTCTGTCCAGCCTCCCTCCCTTTTGCCCCTACCTCCACCTGTCTTGATCCCTGCAGCCTCACCTCTGCAGTTTTGACATCTCTACAGACCCCTCTGATCAGCTCAGGGGTCCAACCTGGCAGGCGTGACAGGCAAGGGCCAGAAGGATCTTTGGCCTCTCATGTGATAGAGGAAGAGGGTCAGCTGAGGGTTCTAGCCCAGCACCTCCCTGACCTCCCTCTCAGCAAGCTCCTGTGACCTTGAGTCTGCCTGTGAAAGCATCTGAGCTGCCTGCAAGGCTGAGGAGTCACCACACTGTCAAGGTGGCCTGCCCTCCCAAGGAGCCAGCAAAATGCTACAAGGCCCCCAGCACCCTGTGGTCAGGGCCTCCTCCTATTTCCCTACCTGGGCATCCATCCCAACTTCCTTGTGGCTTCCCTAGATTCTTCAGGCATAAAGTCTCAGGAGGCCTTCCTACATCTATGAGTGACTATCCAGCTCCTGAATATGGGCCTCCTCTCTTTCTTTCTGTTTCATCTCTCCTTCTGGCCCTCCATCCCTCTATATCCTTTGCTGTGTCCCTATCTCTCCTAAATCTCTGCCTCTCTCCCCTCAGTGGCCACAATGAATGACCTTGCCTGCAGAGGCCTAGACAAGCTGGAAGAGAAGCTGCCCTTCCTCCAGCAGCCTTCAGAGACGGTACCCAGCATGACCAGACCATAGGGACACCCTTGGGCTGGGCCAGAGTAGAGGTGGGAGGGATGGATGGTACCAGCCAGGTTTTGTATTGACTCAAAAATAAAACAACAACATCAACAACACTCCTCAAAAAGCAAAAACCAGCCAGGGCCAGGCATTGTAACTTATGCCTGTAATCCCAGCACTTTGGGAGGCCAAAGCAGCAGGATCCCTGGAGGCCAGGAGTTTGAGGCCAGCCTGGGCATCATAGCAAGACCCTGTCTCTACAAAAAACAGAAAAATTACCCAGGCACTATGGGCATGCATTTATAATCCCAGCTACTTGGGAGGCAGGAAGATCACTTGAGTCCAGGAGTTCAAGGTTGCAGTGAGCTATAATGATGCCACTGCACTCTAACCTAGGCGACAGAACAAGACTTTGTTTCAATAAAATAATAAAATAAAATAAAATAGCCGGTCTGGTGGCTCACACCTGTTATCCCAGCACTTTGGGAGTCCAAAGTAAGAGGATCATTTGAGCTAGGAGTTTGAGGCTGCAGTGAGCTAGGCTGACACCATTGCACTCTAGCCTGGGCAATGGAGTGAGACTCTGTCTCAAAGAAAATAAAAAAATAAAATAACAGCCTGATTAAAATAATCACCACTAGGGCGGCGCCTGTGGCTCATCGAGTAGGGCGCCGGCCCCATATACCGAAGGTGGCTCAGCCTCTCCCAAACTGCAAAAACAGAAAAATAGCCAGGCAGTGTGGCAGGCGCCGGTAGGCCCAGCTACTCGGAGGCTGAGGCAAGAGAATCGCCTAAGCCCAGGAGTTGGAGGTTGCTGTGAGCTGTGTGACACCACAGCACTCTACTGAGGGCAATAAAGTGAGACTCTGTCTCTAAAAATAAAAAAATAATAATAGTAATAATAATCACCACTAACATATATTGTGCCAGTAGGTGCTGGTACCACAACTCCTTCAACAACCCCTCTGCGGGATTCGGCACCTGTAGCTCATTGAGTAGAGCACAGGCCACATACACTGAAGCTGGCAGGTTCAAGGCCTGCTAAACAATGACAACTGAAACCAAAAAATAGCTGGTGTTGTGGTGGGCGCCTGTAGTCCCAGCTACAAGGCTGAAGCAAGAGAATCGCTTAAGCTCAAGAGTTTGAGGTTGCTGTGAGCTGTGACGCCATAACACTCTACTAAGGGTGACATAGTGAGACTCTATCTCCAAAAACAAAAAAAAAACCCTCTGAGGGAAAGATTTTGGATTTTGTAACCCTCCCCCCACCAATTTTATAGAGGGGAAAATGAGGCCCAGAGCCAGAGAGACATCTGAGAGTCATTGAGAGCCAGCCCCAGGGAGCCTGGGAGGGAAAAACAGAACTAGAGCTCTGCATTGCCTGGAGTGGGGACCCCTCTCACCAGGTGGTGACCACAGCCAAGGATGCAGTGGCCAGTGGTGTCACAGGCATGGTAGACCTGGCACGACGGGGCCGGCGCTGGAGCGTGGACCTGAAGCGCTCCATGAGCCATGCTGTGGATGTTGTGCTGGAGAAGTCCGAGGAGCTGGTGGACCACTGCCTGCCCATGACCGAGGAGGAGTTGGGTGAGGCTGGCACCCTCTCCACTCTAAACCTTCTCACCTAGTCACCATCACCCCATGGTATAGATCAAAGAGGCCCAAGACTAGCCCAATGACACACAGCAGATCAGCTGGAAATACCGAGCTCCAACCCAGGCCTGATCTCTAGGTCACTTATGCAGCCCCCAAACCATACTCCACCAGAAATCAGATCACCTAGACCCCAGAGGGCATAATTGACTTATAGGACAGAGGACCAAGGTCTCAAACTTGTGGCCTTATTAAATGGTATTATTTAGCCCATGCAATATCTTTTAAACGTTGTAATTCTTTTCATGCATTTCACGATCAGATTTTGCACTACAAATCCTAATTTCTGGCTTTTCTTGAAAAACTAGACACAAGCGGATAGGTCTGCCCCTTTAGATGGCTCCTTTCCCCCTACTATTCCCCGATCTTTTACATCTTAATCTGCCTCAGTCATTCTTGATACCTATGTGACCCTGGAGATGATGTGAAATTTCAGCTCTTGCTTTACAGCATCAGAAGAATGTGTTGACCTAGTCCTTCCTTGGCAGAAAGGCAGTGAGGCATTGATTAAGCACGTACTGTGTGCCATGCACTTGTAATCTATTCCTTAGGAGGCTATTTAATAGAATGGTTAAGGATGGTCTGGATTTGGTTCCAGGTTTGCCCTTTGCACCTCTAGTTTGCATCAATTTTCCTCATCTGTAAAATGGAACCAGTAATAGTGCCAAAACCTTAGGGTTTGGGGAAGATTAACTGTATTGATATTAGTAAAGGGAATTGGGAGGCCATGGGCTTGTCTACCCAGAAGGTGGGTGAGTAGATGTGGAGGGGTGGCCACGATGATGCTCTTTTCCCTGTCCCATCCTCTAGTGGCACTGGCGGCTGAGGCTGAGGGCCCAGAAGTGGGCTCAGTGGAGGATCAGCGAAAACAACAGGGCTACTTTGTGCGTCTGGGCTCCCTGTCATCACGGATCCGCCACCTGGCATATGAGCACTCTCTAGGGAAACTGAAGCAGAGCAAACACCGTGCCCAGGACACATTGGCCCAGCTTCAGGAGACGCTGGAGCTGGTGAGCGTCCTCTGCCCTCCCCAGCTCTGGGATCAGGCTAATCAGCACAAATTGAGCACCAGCTGAGTACCTGGTCCAGTGCTAGTTTGAAGGGAGAGGCAGAGCCAGGCTTGGCTGTCTCCATCCCATGGATTCAAGGGTTAAATAGCATTCCTCTTACCTTGGCCTGGTTAATATCAGAATCCTCCATCCTGGCCAACTTTGGTGGCTCATGCCTGTAATCCCAGCATTCCGGGAGGCTAAGGCAGAAGGATCCCTTGAGCTCAGGAGTTCGAGACCAGCCTGAGCAAGAGCCAAGACCACATCTCTACTAAAAAAATTATCTGGGCGTTGTAGCAGTGTTGCGTGACTGGGAGATGCGAGGGGCTATAGCTTTGCCTTAGGTGTAGATCTGCAATGCAGTGTTCAGAAGTGCAAGAAGCAGGCTACCGCTTTTTTTCGTGATAAATAGCAAATTAATTTTATTTCTGACTACCTTTACATAGCAGGCATCTGTAGTCCCAGTTACTGGGGAGGGTGAGGCAGGAGGATCACTTGAGCCCAGGAGTTTGAAATTGCTGTGAACTATGACACTACAGTACTTTGGCCTGGGGCAATAGAACCAGACTATTGAGTCTCAAAAAAAGAATCCTTTATTGGGTAGCGCCTGTGGCTCAAAGGTGTAGGACACCGGCCCCATATGCCAGAGGTTGTAGGTTCAAACTCAGCCCCAGCCAAAAACCGCAAAAAAAAAAAAAAAAAAAAAAAGAATCTTTTATCTTTAGGTCTGTCCTACCATCAGGTGCAGCCATCAGGGGGTGCGTGTGAGCACCTGAGTCAGAGCTTGTCCCTTTGCCCATAGCCCTTCATGACTCCCACCTTCCTCAGGGCCAAAGCCCAAGTACTCCCTGCAGCTCACAAGACCCTTCACGATGTGCCTGTGTCACCTACATGTTTACAGAAGCCAGATCTGGGTAAGGGTCGGTCCTGCATCCCTCCCTCTGAATTCTCCAGCCCTGAGAGCCATGGTCGCTATCCTTGCAGATTGACCTCATGCAGTGCGGGGTGACCCCCACTGCCCCAGCCTTTCCTGGGAAGGTGCACAAGCTGTGGGGGGAGTGGAGCCAGCACCCTCTGCAGAACGGACAACGCCGAAGCCAGGTGAGAAAGACCTGGGGAGTCAGGTGAGGTGGTGGCTGCCACCAAGTTGGGTAGGGAGAGGGAGCAAGGGGTTCCAGGTCAGTTCCTGCGGTCAGGGGCAGGCTCAAGCCGTCTCAAACCAAGTGCTAGGTGTCCACGGGAGAAACTGAGGAAGGTAATGGTCCTACTGTGCGTCTGTGGAAGAAACAGGAAGAGCCGGTTCCAATTGTTTCCACAAGGAAAACTGAGGCAAGGCATTGGTTCCTTAAGGGAAACTGAGGCATGTTTGGGGCCCCTTTTGTGCCTTTCAGGAAGATTGAAGCACAGCTAGGTCATATTCTGTGTGCATGGGGGAAACCGAGCCAGGTTGGTGGCTCCATTGTAGGTACATTGTGGAAAAGGCAGGAAGTCAGTCACATCAGGTGTAGTCAGGAAAACTGAGGTCCTTGCCACCTTTGCCTGCAGGCGGAGCTAGAGACTCTGGTGCTGTCCCGCAGCCTGACCCAGGACCTGCGGAGCACGGTGGACGCCCTGGAGGCCAACGTGCGGGGCTTGCCTGCTGGCGTCCAGGAGATGGTGGCTGAGGTGCGGCGTAGTGTGGATGCCCTGCAGGCCACCTTTGCCAATGCCCGCTCTTTGGGGGATGTGCCAGCAACTGCAGTGGCCGAGGGCCGGGGCAGTGTGGCACGGGCACACGCCTGTGTGGACGAGCTGCTGGAGCTAGTGGTGCAGGCTGTGCCACTGCCCTGGCTGGTGGGGCCCTTCGCACCTATCCTTGTGGAATCCCCCAAACCCCCGCCTGACCTGGCAGCCTACGTCGACGAGGTTGTTGGAAGCCCTGATCCTCGCTGGGCACATCTGGACTGGCCAGCTCAGCAGAGAGCCTGGCAGGCCCAGCATGGGGAAGGGGACATTTGTGAGGAGGAGCCAGACCCTCCCAGGCCCCCCGTCAAGCACACCCTCATGCCGGAGTTGGACTTTTGACTGTGGGTGCCCACATGCCGAGGTCCCAGCTGCTCCCTTGTGGCCCTGCATAAGCACCAAGTCGATAATACCTTGTGCTTGATGTGTGGGACCCTCCGGTCTTTCCCTGGGATGGGTGGGAAAGAGCCCTGGAGAACCACAAGGACTTTAGTCCTGAGCTGGATTCTTCATCTCTGTCCTGTTCCCCAACCCCAAGAAGCTGATTGAAACTCTCTCAATAGCCAGGAGTGGCTAATAGGCGGTGTGGTGGGCACCTGTAGTCCCAGCTACTTGGTGACTGAGACAAGAGGATCACTTGAGCCCAAAGTTTGATGTTGCTGTCAGCTATGATGCTTCAGCACTCTACTGAGGGAGACAAAGTGAGACCGTGTCTCAAAAGAAGAGAAAAAAGAAACTCCCCCCAAAGCACATTTTGCCCAGTGGCTTCTCTAATATTTGGGGCTTTGAAAAGTGAGACCCCTTCTTCCCCAGCTTGAATATCCTGGATTGTGGGGTCCTTCCAAAGTCCCCCAAGTGTGCCAGACCCACTTGCTTAGCCGTTTGGGAATCATGCTCCAGAATAAAGGTCCTTTGTGTTGTCCAGAGACCCTGGTATCTGCTCTGCCCTGCATGAGTCTCAGTCTCAGGGCATCAGGGATATGGGGAGGAGGGTGTCAAGCCAGGGTTTGAGGTTTGGAAGGAATGATGCTTCCCTATTCACCTGTCACCCTGTCTGGGATTCCACCCTTAGTGCCCAGCCTGCCCGGCTAAGTGATGCCCTCTGAGTTGCATCTACCTATCATATAGTTCTCATCTTAGTATTACTTAGAATTTCTTGGAAATTGCAGGGAGCAAACAGGAGGGGGAAGTGGGGAATGGGGCAGCTCTTGGGCCTGGCCCTGCAGGAGCTGGTCTTGCTATGATTTCTCCAGTTGCACTGGTCAGGATAGGGGAGACAGAGGCAGGACAAGGGTCATGGGACAGTCTCATGAGGACCTTCCCATCCTCTGACCACATTCTCAGCTGCCCCTCAGCCTCTGCTGGGGTGGGGTGTTGGGAAACCACAGTCTGGTGCAATGAAGTCAGGGTGGCCCTGGCTTCCCTGGGATCCAGTCCAAAGGGCAGCTCTGGGAGCCCCAACCACTTCCCACTGGCCAGCCATATTTGCCTCCCTCCTGCTACTCTGGAACCTCTGTAGGTCCCCATTGCCCTCAGACCACAACCCAAGCTCTCTACCTTTTAGCTTTACCCTCTGGCACTACTCGGATACTTTGCCCTATTCTCTCTCTCTTTTTTTTTTTTTCTAAGAAAAAACAATCATTTTTCCCTTACATAGTCTGCCAGGGTGGTCCGTGAAGAATCCTTTTCCATTCCTAACAAGTCTGGATGCAGGGAAAAGAAGGGGTGTCAAGGTGCTAGGACACTAGTAGGCAATTCTGGTGATGCTCTGGGCTCCATTCCCTCTCTGCTGGTGGTAGTGGGCGTCTTTCCTGGCAGCTGCAGCAGCTTGATGTGGGGACGAAGGGGGCACCCACCAATCACCTTTTCTGAAGCCATACTTTTTGCGTTCATAGAAGAGGTCTGTCTTAGAGCTTTCCAAGTTGACAATTTTGGGGCAGCCATCTCTATCCTTCTCCTGGATGGTGCATTCCTTACAATAATAGGCATCAGAGACTCTAGGGCCCTCACAGATTACCTCCTGGTAATAGCCATAGTTACACTCATCACATATGTACACCAAGGTGCAGGGATGCACATAGGAATCGCAAATTACACACTTGCTATCACATTTTTCACATAGTCTTCCAATGGCAACACCAGCCTGCTTGTGGCAAAAGATCAAATCTGGATGATGTTTAGCCATGGCTCTGCCCTATTCTCTTCCCACTGAATTGTGCATAGTGTCCCCATACCTCCCGACCTTTGTCTGGGCTGTGCTTACTGCCTGGAATGCCCTTCCCACCTTCCCACCCATCTCTTGGACACATCTCATCCATGCTCAAGGCCTAATTCCAAAGTCACCTCCTCCAGGAAGCCTGCTCAGACTTTACCCCAGCAAGATAGCTCTCTCTATCCCTCCATGTTCATTTACCTAGTAAATGCCTCATTTACCATTCACTGTTGATTTAACAAGTATTTATTGAGCACCTGCTGTGTGCCAGGCATTTCTCCACCCTGGAGACACAGCAGCAGCAAAACATATTCTGTCCTCTGGGAGTTTACAGTATAGTAGGAAACAGACAAGAAAAATACTTGCATTAGTGCTTAGAGATGATGGGGAAAATAAAATGTGTGTGGGGAGGGGGGAAGTATGTATTTTTAAAGGGGGGATCCAGGAAGGTCTCTCTGAGTAGGTGGCATCTGAGGAAAGCCCTGGAAGGAGCTCCAGGTGAGGGCACAGCCTGTGCAAAGACCCTGAGGCAGGATCACACCTGGCATTGGAGGCACAATGAGGAAGCTTGTGTGGCTGGAGCAGAGCAGGAGTTGGAAAGAGGGGAGGGGCAGCAGGGGTTGGGGCAGGTCGTGCAGGGCCTGATGGGCCTCAGGGAGGACTTGGGCTTTGACCCCCCAGAGAGGTAGGAGCCATGGAGCAAAGGAGAGACAGGCTCTGACTGGGGTGTTTATGACCATTTTTGTTGTTTTCTTTGCTCTGGCTGCCCTGCAGGAAGGGGAGGGGAACACCCAGAGGTCTTCCCTCCACCCTTGAGAAGCATTGGCTGGGAGAACAGAGGTTGGGGGATACTCCCCTCTGTTCCCTGTTTGGCAAACACAGTGATGGCTCCAAGGAGATGGCCCCGGGGTCATGAGGCCCAGCGGCCTGACTCTTCCTCCTCCTGGCTTTGGTATACCCTTCACGTCAATAGCAAGTGGCTGGGAATGCTGTCTCAGGGGTGAATAGGAGGGACAAGGCCTAGGGAGGGGATGTCAGGCATTCCTCTGTGTGCCCACAAACAGCCCACTTGGCATGCAGGTCCCAGGTCTTGGATTGAATTCTGTCTTTATCACTTTGTGGCTTTGTGGCCTCAGGCAAAGGATTCCTCCTCTGAGCAGCTTCCCTGGGTTGACCCAAGTCCACCAGGCCTGGTTCCCAGTAGGCCACCACAGCTCTGTTGGTGCTCTGCCTCAGTCTGCATTCTGACCCGAGTGCCTTCTTGAGAGTAATGTGCCCTCTCCCTGCTCAGGAAACCTCTCTCAGAGACTCCATTTGTGCCTGAGCACTGCTAAATTTTAATGTTTGCTAAGTATCTGCAGGTGCCAAGCACAGGGGTATACAGGACACACACAGGAGGACCCCATTTCATGCCCACAACTACCCTATGAGTTGGTCCATTTAGGCAGATCTTCATTCATTTATTTAGAGACAGAGTCTCCACTCTGTCACCAAGACTCGAGTGCAGTGGCATCATCATAGCCCACTCCTCCAATCCTCCTGCCTCAGCCTCCCAAGTAGCTGGTACTATAGGCATGTGCCACCACTCCCAGCTAATTTTTATTTTTATTTATTTATTTTTTGAGACAGAGTCTCACTATGTCACCCCGGTAGAGTGCTGTGGCGTTACAGCTCACAGCAACCTCAAACTCCTGGGTTTAGGTGATTCTCTTGCCTCAGCCTCTCGAGTAGCTGGGACTACAGGTGCCCACCACAACGCCCAGCTATTTTTGATTGTTGTCATTGTTGTTTAGCAGGCCCGGGCCCGGCTCGAACCTGCCAGCTTCAGTGTATGTGGCCAGCGCCCTACTCACTGAGCTATAGGAACCAAGCCAATTATTATTACTATGTTTTTTTAAAGACAGGGTCTCACTGCATTGCCCAGGTTTGTCTCAAACTCCTGGCCTCAAGCAATCCTCCTGCCTCAGCCTCCCAAAGTACTGGGATTATAGGCCACTGGGCCTGGCCCCAAACATTTATTAAGTGCTAAATGTAGGCCAGGAACTTTTTTATGTGCAGGGGACACAACAAGCAACAAAACAGGCCTGATGGAGGTGAGAGACATAGGAGCCATGTAAGTAGCTGGAAAGGGCGCTCTAGGCAGAAGGCATAGCCAGCACAAAGGCTCTGAGGCAGGACTATGCCTGGTGGTGTTGCTGGCACAGTGTGGGGGCCCTTGTGTCTAGAGTGGTGTAAATGAGGGGGAGACGAGAAAGAGGGGGAGAGCAGGGAGGAAGTAGGACTTTGTGGGCCACAGTAAGGAGTCTGGAAGGGGAAACTGAGGCACAAAGATGCTAACTGGCCAGGACATCTCAGTGAAGCAGGGATTTGGACGGTGCCTACCTTATGGACAAAAGCTGGAGGAAGAGAGGCCATGCAGGGGATGCCCTGGAGGCCCAGGAGGGGAGTGCAGCTGGCATGTAAGGCCCTTGGCCCAGGACTGTGGGCAGAGAGCAGGGGAAAGGTGCTGGGCCCCAGCCCATGCTGGGCCGTGTGGGCAGGCATGTGATCACCCATGCTGCCCCCCCCAGCCCTTTGGCCACCTGCCTCTGCTGGCTGGGCCTACGCCTGCCCCAGACCCTATAAGGCCTGAGAGAGAGAGCAGAGCCGGCCGCCAGCCGAGACGGCCTGTTGCTTCAAGGGACCCCCACACAGTCCAGGTGAGTGGTAACATTCCTGCTGATGTCGGAGCAAGGCCAGGCCTCCAGGCAGGTGCCAGGGAGTGCTAAGCCTGCCAGGGGGAAAGGTGTGAAACAGGGGCCTGGGACCCTCCATTCATGCATCTTCTCTGGCCCCTTCCAGCTTCTCAGGTGACCACCATGTCTGCTCAGGATGAAGGCAGCCGAGATCCCCACAAACCCAAGGGCAAGGTGAGGAAGGGGAGAGAGGGATAGATCCCTGCTGAGCCTCGAGAAGGTGACTTCCATGGTGTTGGGGTCTGAAGTCAAGAAAGAGCTTTCCCCAGTGTGGCTGGTGGGCACTGAGAGCCACAATGCCAAGTCATCCCTCCTGTTCCAAGCCGGGGCTCACATGGACCTCAGCACCTTCCTCACTGTGTGACCTTGGGCCAGCCTCAGCCCCTCTCTGAGCCTCATTTTCTCCATTTGTGCAGTGGATACTGAGGAATAAAAGGTCTTTAGGGACTTGGTAGCTGCCCTTTATCCTCTGTCCATGGGAGGCAGGCTGAATCTGCCCATTGCCTGGGGAAGAAACAGGTTCAGAGTGGCTTTAACACTTTTGGAGGTCTTCTAGGGATGAGGGTGGGACAGTATTGGGCTGAATGATGCTTCCTCCCACCTTGTCCCTACTGTGGCCTGGCTCAAGCTGCCCTCCCTACTCCTGCAGACCCTGAGCAGTTTCTTAGGGTCCCTCCCCGGCTTCAGTTCTGCCCGGAGCCTAGTGGCCAATACCCACAGCTCAGCAAGAGAAGCCCAGCCGGCCACCAACTCTACATGTGCTCCTGCCACAGAGGCTGTCCAGCCCCAGGCTGAGGGTGAGTGCATAACACAAAAGTGGGGGCCTCTGTGGGGGGACCCAGGGAAAGAAACTCTTTCTTTGGGAATCCTTAATATGTGCTCATATAGTCTCATTAGATGTTAGGAGACTGCCACACTCATTTAGTGTTACATGGGGAAACTGAGGCATTGACATTGGGGGATGAGTCACCCAAGGTGGCATAAATAGCAAAAGCAAGGTGTGAACCAGGCCTGTCTCCCTGCAATGCCCCCTAACCCCATTTCTGGTGTACCATAGTCCAGGCAAGGTGCTCTGTGTGTCTGAGCACATTGAAGATTTCTATCCTGGCTCCCAGAGAAGGGCAGAAGTTTCTCTGGATTCTTGGGAGGCTGCTGCAGGGAAAACAAGGTCGAGGGTGGCTGCCTGGGCTGGGCCCTGTTTTGGGCCCAGTGCCCTAGGCAGCTGACTTCTGCTCCACATACCTCACCCTGGGACAAGCAGTTGGCAGCTGTGGTGGGGGTGGGACAGGGCAGGGCAGAGCCTGCACTCCCCTGGGCTATGGGGTCCCCCTGAACTCAAGGTGGGTGTCCAGCACCCAGGACCCTGGGAGAGAAAATTCTGCTCCAAGGATTACAGCGTTGGGGGCCAAGGGAGTCCGGGGCCAGTAGGGGGAGGCAGCAGAGCCTGGTCAGTGGGCATGGAAGTCACCTCCTTCTGTCCCTAGCCAGGCGGCTGGGACATTCCTAAGCTTTCGGGCTGTGCCCAGTAATTACGCAATGGGCACCAGAGTGGCCCCCACCCAGTGGTCCCCACCCTCCATGACTGGCCCCTGTCCCTGCAGTGGCCACCAACCCGGAGCAGACAGCCAGGGGGATGGAGAAACTGCTGCAGCCTTCAGAAAAGGTGAGAAGCCAACGGACCAGAAACCCCTGGGTTGTCCCATCCTGGGTTGCTATAGGCCAAAGAGAAGGCAGACAAATCCCTGAGTGTCCTGCATGGTGATCCCAGGCACAGCCTCCCCCTCTGAGCCTCTATTTCCACATCTGTGAAATGGGTGCAGTGCTGCCTCACTTAGCATGGGGAGGCTCCTGACAGTCTACACTTGTCTCTGCCTAGATCAATGCCACCAAAAGAATAACAACGTAATCACTATGTACCAGGTTCTGTGCTGAGCACTTCTCACAGTTACTCCTCTGCAGGAAGTGACAGTGTCCCACATGACAGCAGCAGCAGAGGCTGAGCCACCTGCTAAGGGTCACACAGTGAGATGTGGTAGTGAGGGATCTGAACCCTAGAAACTCAGGAGCTGAACAACCACCTATGCAGCATCCACCCTCAGTCCTGGGTAAATAGCATCCTTTGGCATTATCACTGTCCCCAAGCCCTGGCCAATCAAAGGAGCTAATCTAGGATACCAGAATACCAAGTGAACAGCAAGGCACAATTCTTCCAGCTAGCACACACCCCCACCTGGAGTCTCCCACAACTCCCCTTTGCCCCCAGGACCTGCCAGATCAGAGGATCTCAGAGCCCGCCCCCCAGTCAGGCCCCCACCCTTCATGCATTCTCATGCACCTCTGTGCTCACACTAATTACGCAGTACTGCTTGTGAATGCCTCAGGCACCTTGACTCATCTATACCAACCCTGAAGGAGGAACTATTTGAACCCACATTTTTCAGATGAGGATGTAGACTCAGACAAGGGATGCGGCTTGCCTAAAGTCACACATCAAGTGCAGGAAGGAGAGCTAGGATTTGAACCCTCTCTAGCTACAGAGCCCAAGGTGCTCGCCTGAGCCAACACTGGGCAGGAGTCAGGTGGTGAGATTATAATTTCAGAGCTATTCAACCTCACTACTATAGCAATTTGGGGCCCAATCTTGTTCCCTGGGGTGGGGCTGTCCTGGGCACTGGAGAGTGCTGAGAAGCATTCCTGTCTCCACCCACCCAATGCTGGGGGCACCACTCAGTTGTGACAACAAATGTCCCAGCCATTGCCCATTTAGGCAACACCTGAGTGGTGGCAACTCCTAGGCCATCACCACCTTTGTTTTATTTCGTTAAATTAGAGAAAACTGCCCTTAGTAGGTCAAAATTGATTAAAGTTGTGGCTCAGTGGGCAGGGCGCCAGCTCCATATACCAAGGGTGCCGGGTTCAAACCCAGCCCCGGCCAAACTGCAACAAAAAAATAGCCAGGTATTGTGGCAGGTGCCTGTAGTCCCAGCTACTCAGGAGGCTGAGGCAAGAGAATCGCCTAAGCCCAGGAGTTGGAGGTTGCTGTAAGCTGTCAGCACTCTACCGAGGGTTAATAAGTGAGACTCTGTCTCAAATAAAAAAAAAAAAATTGATTAAAATTATCAGCAAGTTCCCATGGCTCAAATCTTATATCTCTCTTTATACTGTTCTAGTTATTATTATATTTAAAATTTTTAGTATTTGTTGTTGTTGTTTTGTTTTGTTTTTGAGACAGTCTTATTCTGTCATCCAGGCTGGAGTGCAGTAGCATCATCACAGCTCACTGCAGCCTCCATATCCTAGGTTCAGGCAATCCTCCTGTCTCAGCTTCCTGAACAGCTAGGACTACAGGCTCACGCCATCATGCCTGGCTAATTTTTAATTTTTTTTTTTTGAGACAGAATCTTACTTTGTTGCCCTTGGTAGAGTGCCGTAGTGTCAAAGCTCATAGCAACTTCAAACTCTTGGGCTCAAGTGATTCTCTTGCCTCAGCCTCCCAAGTAGCTGAGACTACAGGTGCCTGTCACAACACCCAGCTATTTTTTAGAGATGAGGTCTTGCTTTTGTTCAGGCTGGTCTCAAACTCCTGACCTCAGACAATCCACCCACCTTAACCTCCCAGAGTGATAAGATGACAGGCGGGAGCCACTGCAGCTGGCCATTTTAATTTTTTTTATAGTCCCCAGCTCGGTTGTTACTTTTCTAAACTTGATTACTTCTTTTATTTTAACATGTTAATTTTATTTTATTTTTTATTTTTTTTATTTTTTTGAGACAGAGCCTCAAGCTTTCACCCTGGATAGAGTGCCGTGGCATTGCAGCTCACAGCAACCTCCAATTCCTGGGCTCAAGCGAGTCTCCTGCCTCTGCCTCCCAAGTAGCTGGGACTACAGGCGCCCACCACAACGCCTGGCCATTTTTGGTTGCAGCCGTCATTGTTGTTTGGCGGGCCCGGGCTAGATTCAAACCCGCCAGCTCAGGTGTACATGGCTGGCGCCTTATCCCGTTGAGCCACAGGCGCTGAGCCCAAACATGTTAATTTTAATAAGCAATTTGGTCTCTGCAGTGTTAGTAGGAAATGAGTTTCAAAATTTGCCATGAATAGAGAAAATAGACAAGATGCACCAAAACATCTAATTCTATGATTTGCATTGAGCCAGGCCTTGGGACCTTGGCAAGTGCTTGACAGGAGTCAAGGGCCTGCTGTTACCAATGGGGCCTCTACTAAAGCAGGGGCTAGGAGCTAGGAGGAGAGAATTTGGGGGGCACTCCATGACTTAGAACCTGTTAAGGCTGGGCAGTGCCTGTGGCTCAGTGGGTAGAGCGCCAACCCCATATACCGAGGGTGGCAGGTTCGAACCCGGCCCTGGCCAAACTGCAACAAAATATAGCCGGACGTTGTGGCGGGGGCCTATAGTCCCAGCTACTTAGGAGGCCGAAGCCCAGAAGTTAGAGGTTGCTGTGAGCTGTGTGACACCACAGCACTCTACTGAGGGTGATAAAGTGAGACTCTGTCTCTACAAAAAAAAGAACCTTTTAAGGCGTGAGGAGCAGCCCAAGGGGATGTCCATGGAGGGAGCTCGTTTTGGGGAGGTGGGGCCTCTCAGTCACTACCATCCTTCCCCACAGTGCATGCTAAGGAGGCAGGAAGGCAGATGTCTAGGGTGGAGGGTACCCCCCAGTTCTTCCTAACCACCTGTGTCCTTTCTCAGCAGATGGTATCAGGAGCCAAAGACTCGGTATGCTCTACGATGACCAAGAGCAAGGACAGCATAACTTCCGGGTTGGCCAACATGGTGGACACAGCTAAGGGAATGGTCCAGGGAGGGGTAGACACGACCCAATCTGCACTCACAGGCACCAAGGAGGCAGTGTCCAGTGGGGTCACAGGGGCAGTGGGCATGGCCAAAGGGGTCGTCCAAGGAGGTCTGGACACCTCAAAGGCTGTCATCACTGGAACCAAGGACACAATGACCACTGGGGTCATGGGTGCAGTGAACTTGGCCAAAGGAACTGTCCAGACTGGTGTGGACACCACCAAGAATGTGCTGACGGGCACAAAGAACACTGTCTGCAGTGGGGTGACCAGTGCCATGAACATTGCCAAGGGAGCCGTCCAGGGAGGCCTGGACAGCACCAAGTCTGTGGTTATGGGTACGAAAGACACTGTGTCCACCGGGGCTATGGGAGCAGTGAATGTGGCCAAAGGAACCATCCAGACTGGCCTGAACACCACCAAGACTGTGCTGACTGGCACCAAGGACACTGTCTGTAGTGGAGTGACTGGTGCTGTGAATGTAGCCAAAGGGGCTGTCCAGGGGGGTCTAGATACCACCAAGACTGTGCTGAC